>CM034475.1:22600857-22631675 GCA_019925255.1 Litchi chinensis
GCAATGTCATGCATGCTATCACTATGTTTCTCTGCATGCCAAATGAGTACGATGCCATCCTTTTCAATATTGGAAAACGTGCCTTTAACTCATCGAAAGCACGTTTAATAACATTCCTTAATCTAGAATGGTAATGGTTGAACATCTTCTCTCTTCCTCTAGCTCTACCACCATTACGAAAATCATTTAACCAATAATGAACATGACGAAATGATGTCATAAATCCTTTTGTATGTGCATATATATCATTAACCAAATAATATTGATATAAAAAATAAAAAATTAAAGAAAAATTGTAGAATCTAAAATTTTATTTTCCTAGGAGAAATAATATTTTTCGGATGAATAGTGATTTCTGGGTGATTAGTGACGAGTGAATAGTGAATTTTTGAGTTAGACCCTAGAAAATAAAAAAAAATTTAGAATGAGTAATAGAGACTAATGGAACTAAAACGGAGTAGAAATGAGTTCATTTAAGTGGATTTTAAGGGTTTCGAATATTTATCGATAAAAATACCCTTGTTGGAAAAATTGTGAATTTTAGTGAGTTTAAAATCAATTAAATTTTTTTCGAAGCATGAAATTGAAAGCTAAGACACCCAATTAGAGTATTGCATGATCAATTTGATGATAAGATAATCATGAAATATTTTTGGAATTTATTAGTGTTAAATGATAATTAAATTTTAAGTTTAAGGATTTATTAAAGAGTTGCATGAAGAGATGACTTTCAAACAAGCACAATCCATGTGATTATGAATGGACCAATGAATTAGTGACACATTTAAGTAAAAAAGGAGACTAATTACTTGGAAAGAAACTAAAAGTTGAGTAATTTAGTTGGTGATTAATTGGATTGAATGGTTTGACTAATCAAGTGAATTAAATTGTAACTAATGGCAATTGTGAGATTTTGGAGATAGTTAGAGGGTAATTTAGACTTTTGTAAGGCTAGTATATAAAATTGAATGCATGAAGGATGAAAAAAGAGTGAAATCACTTGGCCAAATAGAGAGGAAACCGTGAGAAGAGAGGAGAGACCGAAAGATGAGCTGAAACCGTGAGAACAAGTGTTGATCGAGAGGAAGAAAAAAATTCTAGCCGTGAGGAAGAGGTAGAAGGAAGAAGAAGGAGAAGAAGAAGAGTGGCTTCCAAGTGTGTTCAATCCATCCGTCTCTCTAAAACCCATCAAGAATCTTTTAAGAAAAAGAGTGAAGAGAGTTGTAGGTAAGTTGATTAAATTCATGTCTAGTTGATGGGTAATTTTTTATAGTTGATTTAAATGAGTTTTTGATGGATTTTATGGTTTGATTAGAGTTAAATCATCATCAAATTAAGTTTGGAAGTGGAAGGAGAAGTGAAGCAAGTGTTGGTCAAGGAAATTAGTAAGATAAAGGTTAGGGTTTATGTGATAATTTTAAAGAAATTTAAGTGATTTTGAGTTTAAGGCTTTAATTGATCATTTGATGATTAATTGATGCATTTGGGTGTGATTGTTGAGTTTGGAATGAAGGGAAAAGTTTGGTTATATCATGTATTAGTATGTGTCTAACTTGGAAGAATTTATGAAATTGAATGGCTTTTGGATATACGGATGAATTTATATGAGATTTTATGTTGGTTGAGATGAATTTTGGAAAGAAAATCCAAGTGAATAAATGGATGAACATTTATGTTAGTGTATGGACAATTTATGTTAAGCATGTGTTTGTGTTGATTTTAATGATTGATTGGGTTGTATAATGTTTTGGGATGGAATTGATTGGCATCAAAAGAATGAAAGAAAAATTTGAAATGGAAAGTTTGGATATTAATTTTGGTTAAGGTCAAGAATGAGTGTGAAAATTGTTATTCAATTTTTTTTAATGTGTTTTAGTGATGTGTAGGATGTGTAGGATGTGTTTGAGTGCTTCGGTACAAAAGAAATTAAAAGAAATAGATGTGAGATTATTGGTTGGATAAATGGTGAAGTTGTGAAATTGTTGGGTATATCTATTGAATTAGAATTTAAGTGGTTAATTGGTGTTTATTATGTTGAAAATTTATTTGAGTGAATTGTTGGGTACTTGAATGATTTTAAATGGAAAGTTTTGGTTGGAATGTTAGTTTGAAAGATTATGTCAAGAATTGGAATTATATTGTACATGATTATTGAAGTTCAAATTGGAAGAATAAATGTGATTGACATTGAATTTAAGTGAAAAAGGTGATGAAATTTATGGTGGAATGTGCTTGTAGGTGACTTGGAAGCAAGAAGATCAAAGGGAGGTTTTAAAGAGTGGTGAATTAGTATTGGAAATAAGTTGTGAGTGGTTATATTTTTAAAAGTGTTTATGAATTTTTAATAATTGAAATTGATTAGTTTAATGGTTGTTTTAATCACAAATTTTATGATTGTGATTTAATTAAACTTTAGCATGTCATTTAATTATTTAAATTGCTTGAAATTTTTAAGATTATACATTGCAAATGTATTTATGTTACTATTGAAGCAATTTAGTATATTGAATAAATACATGTAAGAATTGAACATGTTAAAGTAGTTTATGAAGGAAAGGTTTTTTTATTTTTATTTTTTTTTATTTTTATTTTTTTTTAAGTATATGGAATAAGATTTTAGATGCCTTTGGTTTACCCTAATCCCCAGTATACCCGACTGAAGTACCACTACGTGTATGACAAGATGGTTGGGATAGTCACTAACTTGGGGGGTTGAGTCTGAGTCTGTGAGTCGCCATCTGCACTTATATGGTAGTGTAGATCTGATTGATGTTAGGGGGGGAATCGTGACCCCAAAGTTTCCCATATCTGCGACTATACATGGTAGCATTCCCGAGCTCTGGTGGCAATGAGAAATTCTGTTACAATAGAGCTAAGCTTCCCTGGGTTGCCTTTGGTGAACTAAAAGAGAAAAACACGTCAATAGATGTGAAGTTTATTAAATGAGAAAGTTAGCACAACTCAGTTTCGTAATTTTAATAAAAGTTATAATAAATTATTAGTTTTATAAATTATTTTTGGGAGGATATATATATTTTCGAAAAGGATACTTTAGTTCAAAGGTTATTCACTCACCGAGTTTTATACTCGCTATTCTTTTCATATATATATATTTTAAAAATCCTCCCTAGGTGCAGGTACGAGCCGTCAATCAGAAGATGCTCTGTTAGATGCATAGGTGGGCTGATGCAACGATATCATTGCATAGGTTTAAATTTGAAAGTGTATGTCATGCATTATAAGAACATTTTGGTGAATATGTTGTAAATAATATTTTTAAGTTGTATATAGTGTTTTGTGTTCAATAAAAATGAATTGCAAATTATTAGTTTCAAATTGAGAAGTTGTTTGTGGTTGATTTGTGGAAATTGATTTGAGGGCCTGAGACCCATTAGTGGAGAATTGATTGAAATAGAAGTGTTAAAATTTCAAATTTATAGGGTAGCATGTTCGGAAAACAGCCGTTATGCTGGTCAAACTTTGATAAATCCGTTTTGTAAATGTTTAAAATAAAAAGAAAAGAAAAAGAAAAATTTTCGCGCCTTTTCCGTATTACAAGAAAATTTAGAAAAATTTTGAAAAGTAAACGGCGTAGTTTCACGGAAATTTTCCAGGTGGATTAGATATTTGTTGAAGAGTTACTGTGAGGTGGTCGGCAGACCAAGTAGGGAGAGGGCCTGTCAAAAATTAATTTAATTAAATAGCATAATATATGTATACTACGTGCTATTAAAAATATATAAGAATAATCTAATTAAATTTTATTACCATCTGGAGACATAGAAAAGTTATGGCTTGGGTTATGAATGGTTTCAGGTAAGATCCTTGAATCTTGTGCTGTTCCTTCCTATCCTATGACAACATATTTAAAAATCATGTTGTCGACCTCTAAATTCAGTCGACTTAAATTCTTGATTCAATACCACAAATAAAGCAAAACAAAGGCAAAGATAAAAGAAAAAGAAGAGGAAAACCAAAGAGTGCAAGGAGATCTTTTACATAGTTTGCCCTAAAAAGATGCCTATGTCCACGACTATTTCTTTGGTTATTTTGGTAGAGTCACAGTATATTATTGATTGTTGTTTCTACAATGAATTTTCAACCCCTATTTATTGTGTGAGGTGTTACAATTAAAGTACAATAAAAATAGGACGGACATTAATTATACTTCCAAAACCGGTGTCCATCAATTTAGGGATAGATTCCATCGAAATAGGAGTTTGATTTTACTTCTAATTTTGGTAGTTGACACTTTCTCAACTTAATTAGGCTGTTGCCTTTATGGAAAAATTTCTTTAATGAGCACTTCGACTTACGAGTTGGACCTCGCTCTGGATGACCTAAAACTGAGCATAAGACATTCTTGACCATGGTTGACCAGCGATCTGAGAACTGCAACATCGAACTGAGAGCTCATTTTTGCGAGCTGAATGTTGGCAAACCAGACTTTTGTCTATTGGGTTAATCCATTGGATCAGTTTATTGGACTTTTATCAACCTACTTATGCAGCCTCAAATATACTCACAACACATGTCGAAGTCACAAATTGCCATGACATTTTAGAAACATTCCCCTCTCCCACGAGCTCTATATTGTATTTGTTGATCAAGTGGAATACATGTATGAATTAAATTTCCATTTGTAGAACCTAGAATTTCATTTTTCTTAGGAGAAATAGTGTTTTTTTGGATGATAGTAATTCCGGATGAATAGTGATGAGTAAATAGTGAATTTTTGAGTTAAATCCCAGAAAATCGAAAATTTTTAAAATGAGTAATAGAGACTAATGGAATTGAAACTGAGCAAAAATGAGTCTGTTTAAGTGGATTTTAAGGGTTCTGAAAATTAATCGACGAAAATACCTTTGTTGGAAAAATAGTGAATATTATTGATTTTTAAACCAATTGAATTTTTTTCAAAACATGGAATTGAAAGTTAAGATACCTAATTAGAGTATTTCATGGTTAATTTGATGATAGGATGACTATGAAATATTTTTGGAATTTATTTGGTTGTGAATGAGAGTTAATTATAATAAAGGGTAAAATGGATATTTCATTTAAGTATACATGGATTTGGTGTAAGTGGTCACATGTAATGAAGTTGAGCAAGAAACATAATCTTTGTCATGTGAAATGAACCAATGGGTGGATGACAAATTAAAATAAATAAATTGATAATTAGTTGGCATCCATTAAATGATATTAATGTTTTAAAGATTAAGTTACTAAATTGCCCTTAGTTAGTTAAATTTCTATGAGCTATAAGTAAGGGCATCTTGGTAAAGTTAACTAAAGGAATTGGTGGTCATTTTAGGTTAGATAAGGGGCATTTTTGTCAAGAAAAAATGAATGATATATAGAGTTGAATGGATGATGAATTGCAAGAGGGAAGTGGTGTGCAAAAGAAAGGAAAACTGAGAGAGGAGAGAGCTGATGGGTTCGACAGTAGGGGAGAGGAAAATCAAAGGGTTTTGAACTATCTTTCATGCCAAAATTCATCAAGTAAGGTGTTAGGGAAGAGATCAAGCAAGAAAGTGAAGAAAATAGGTAAGAAAGTTAAGTTTTATGGTTTTTTTTCATGGGTATTTCTTGGATAATTGATGAAAGGAGTTATTGATGAAATTCATGGTTTGAAAAGAGTTAGATTAACTTTAAATTAAGCCTAGAAGAGGAAGGAAGCATGAAGGAGTTTTGAGTCAAGGAAAACTAGAAGGTAAAAGTTAGGGTTTGTGCCAAAATTTTATGAAATTTACTTGATTTTGATTTTAAGGTTTTAGTGGTTCAATTGATGATTATTTGATGCATTTGGGTGTGATTGTTGAGTTTGAAATGAAGAAAATAGTTTGGTTATGTTATATACTAGTAAGGGTCAACTTGGGAAAATTGATGTAATTGAATTACTTTTGATGTATGGATGAGTTTATATGAGATTTTATATTAATTTGAGAGGAATTATGGAAAGAAAAGCAAGGAAATGGATAGATGAGCATGTATGTTAGTGTATAGCTAAGTTATGTTATGCATGTGTTTGTGTTGGTTTTAATGTTTGAATGAGTTGTATGATGTTTTGGAATGGATTTGAGTTGATTGACATCAAAAGAATGAAAGAAAAATTGAAATGAAAAGTTTGGGTATTAAATTTGGCTAAGGTCAAGAATGGATGGAATTATGGAATTATGAAAAGAAAAACATGGAAATGGATTGATGAGCATGTATGTTAGTGTATAGCGAGGTTATGTTATGCATGTGTTTGTGTTGATTTTAATGTTTGAATAGGTTGTATGATGTTTTGGAATGGATTTGAGTTGATTGACATCAAAAGAATGAAAGAAAAATTGAAATGAAAAGTTTGGGTATTAAATTTGGCTAAGGCTAAGAATGGGCGTGCAAATTGCCATTCAATCCTTTTGATATGTTTTGATGATGTTTAGGATGTATTTGAGTGCAATTGTGCAAAAGAAATTAAAAGGAATGGATGTTATAACATTAGTAGGAATTATGATAAAATTGTGAAATTATTGAGTATATATATTGAATTAGAATTAAGTGGTTAATTGGTGCTTATTATGTTGAAAATTAATTAAGGGAATTGTTGGATTCTTGAATGAGTTTTAAATGAAAAATTTTGGTTAGAATATTAGTTTGAAAGACTAGTAAGGAATATGGTATTTTTGTGCATTGGTGTGTGGAAATTAAAACTAGTTATTATTATGGTATGTTTATGAATTCTACGTCAAGGTTATGATTGGATTAAAGTGTAGGATAAATTTAAAAGTCAAAGAGGACTTGAAGGACTGGTGAATTAGTATTGGAAGCAAATAGTGAGTGGTTATATTTTTTTAAAGTGTTTATGAGCTTTTGATGAGTTATAATTTATTAATTCCATTGTTGTTTAAATGCTCATTTTATAATTACTAAAGTTACCATTTTTGGTTTTAATCACAAATTTTATGATTGTGATTTATTTAAACTTTAGCATGTTATTTATTTTAGTATTAAAGCAAGCTAGTATATTTAAGTAAATATATGAAAAAATTAAACATGCTAAAGTCGTTTACGAAAGTTAAGCTTTTTCCTTAGAAAAATAAAATTTTAGTTTCAAACCATGAGTTACAAGAAAAAAAAGAGTTTTTAGTATATCAAATGAGATTTCAGATGCTTTTGGTTTACTCTAATCCTCAGTATACCCGGCCAAAGTACCTTTGCTTATATGGCAAGATAGTTGGGATAGTCACTAACTTGGGGGGTTGAGTCTGTCAGTTGCCCTCTGCACATATATGGTAGTGTAGATCTGCTTGATGTTGGGAGAGAATCGTGACCCCAAAGTTTCTCGCATCTGCGACTACACATGGTAGCATTCCTGAGCTCTAGTGGCGATGAGAAATTCCGTCAGAAATTCCTGAGCTGTAAGTTTCCCTGGGTTGCTTTTGGCGAGTTTAAAAGAAAAAAACACATAATTAAACGTGAAGATTATTAAATGAGAAATTTATTACAAGTGCGAGAAATAAAGAAATGTTTATAAGCTTTATTTAGTTTCGTAGTTTTAATAAAAATTATAAGAAATTATTAGTTTTATAAATTATTTTTGGGAGGATATACATTTATTTTAGAAAATGATATTTTAATTTAAAAGTTATCCACTCACTGGGTTTTATACTCACCATTTTTTTCATATGTTTTTGAAAAATTCTCCCTAAGTGCGGGTACGAGCTGTCAATCAGAAGAGGCTCCGTTGGACGCATAGGTGGGCTGATGCAACGATATCACTACATAGGTTTAAATTGAAATTGTATGTCATGCATTGCATGCACCTTTTGGTGAATATGTTTGTAAACAATATTTTGAGTTGTATATAGTCTTTTGTGTTAATAAAGTTAAATTTTTGGTGAATTAAATTATACTTTTGTGTTAGATAAAAATGAATTGAAATTATTGATTTCAAAATTTAGAAATTGTTTGTGATTGGATTGTGGAAATTGGTTTGAGGGCCTGAGGCCTAGTAGTAGAGATTAATTGTTTTAGATGTAAGCTCTTATTTTCAATTTTAGAATTCCTAGTGTTAGAAGCTAGACTAAATGATGAAAATGTTAAATTTCATCAATATTATCTTTATGGGTGATATTAGGATATTAGTAAAACTTTTAGAAACTAATTAACACTACTAGTAAGATAAATGCAAAGAAGGGCAAAAGAGTCATTTTGTCAATAAGAGATATTTATATAAAGGACAAGATGGTCTTTGTTCAAATAAGAGCTATAAATGTGAACATAAATATGTTAGTCATCTAACACTTAGAGAAAATTAAGTGAATTGTGAAATAAACTAACAAGAGGCATTACGATCATCTTCACCAACTAACTCCCTATATATATGAGTGTGTTAGTGCATTAGTCACCAACACTTAGCAAATTTTGAAACAAAAATAGAGAGAAAGAGAGAGGGGGAGTTTGTCCACAAGAAGAGGAAGGAGAATCAAAGTTTTCAAGCCCCATTTGAAGATTCGAATCAAGATTTTAGGCTTATACAAGTTAGAGAATTAAGTTTGAAGCAAAATCAAAGTAAGTTATCCTCATTTTTACTAAAATTGATGATAGTTAAGCTTGTATCATGTGTTGATGATTGGGTTGATGTTGGTTGTGATTTTGATGGGGATTTTGATAGAAATTAAGTTTAGAGCTTTAGTAAATGGAAAGGGAGACTTGATAGGAGAAAACCCATGCAAGAAATGGGAGTTAGGGTTTGTGTAGAAGAAACCCTAGAACTTGATTTAGGTTTGGATTAAGTAAATTGAATGTAGCTAAGATGTTTGATGAAATGTTTGAGAGAAAATAGCTTGAGAAATTGAAAAGTTGAATGATATGAGAGTGTGTGGATATCATGGCCAAAGAAGGGTGTGTATGACTTCATTGAGTTGTGATCAAATTGAACTTGATTTCATGCATAATTGAGGTTAGAAAATCATATGGAATTGATAGGAATTCAAAATGAAAAGAGATAGTTACAAAAGTATAGTCAGGCTAGGTGAATGACAATTGTAGTCGCTATGCAATGCCCCTTCATCTTTACATTTTAGTGTGACAAATGATCATAATCAAGTATATATAAGTCTAAGAATCATAGTAGAAAGCAAATTGAGTGTAGAATGTGAAAAAAGCAGATTTTGACACGAAAAAGTGTTAAAAAATAAAGGTATTTCATAGGTTTCACCCCTCTATAGTTGAAATTTTTCAAAACCGTTTTACGGGTGACCTAAGTGGGAGATAGGGAGATAATCCAAGCGAAAACGGAAGCGAAAAAACCTACAGAATGGGCTGTGAATAGTATTCGATCAAAAGGGGTCCGAAAATTTTGACTTTTCATTCCGAACCTCAAAAAATTATACGGACTGCTTGAAGATGTCCCTAGGGGTATATAAGTTAAACTTTTATAAAGAAACCAAAATTTTAGTGCTTCGGTTAAGTTAGAATTGAGTTGGGAAGGTTGTAGTCTAAAGAGTATAGTAGAGAGTAAATTGTAGTCAAGGCAATGTGAATAGCTATGTGTAGCTCACTGTAGCACACTTTAAATAAGGATGTGATGTGCAGGTGACGAGCAAGTAAAGGGAGCACAAGGAGGCCATTGAAGCCTTTGGCGAGTTGTGAGCAAAGGTAAGTATTACATCACTTGTACTATTTCAATCTTACTTTAAATTGTAAGTATTATTGTTAAAAAATTTATAAAACGATTTTCCAAATACAAGTCCGGGTTTTTGTAAAAGAACCTCATATTTGATTTAGTAATGAGATTCGAAAACCAAGTTGTTTTCAAAAAGCTTGAATGTTAAGTTTTGGTTAAAAGCGTTGAAAGATAAGTGAAATTTTGCTTTATACACTTAGCAAAAAGAGTTTAAAAACCCATGTGTATTCCCTTAGTTTTCATATTATCTAGCGCTACGCATGAGATGTAAAAAATTCCGCATGTAGCCGTCTAGATTTATAGTTATTCACGTTACGTTGCGATGCAGAAAATTCTACTTGTAGTCATCAAGAGTTATAGCTTAAATTTGCACTACGATAAGTGATGCAGAAAATTCCGCTTGTAGTTGCAATAAGTTATAGTTTATTAGCATTACAATATGTGATGTAGAAAATTTCGTATGTAATTGCTCATATTTGAGATTATTTCACACTACGTTTGCGATGCAGCAAATTCCGCTTGTAGTGGCTGAGATATCTCAGTAGCATCACAGTTGGTGTTAGTTGAAAAATCACCACATGACGTACTACGTTGAAAATGGTTAGAGCATGTAGGGTTACACATGGTGTTTTTAGAAAGAAAATGTTTGTGGAAAACTATCGATGTGTTAAATCAGTTTTGATTATTAATTATGTATTTCGTTAATATTTACATTTTGTTGAGATAACAAGTTTTCTTTATTGTAGTGCACCATCTCTTTCAAGCAATTGTCGTAGGTGATTCAGATAAAAGAAAATTTCATCAAAACTAGGTGGGTGAATCCAAAAAGGAAACACATTATATATATATATATATCATGTTATATTTTGTGAATACAAAATCGATGAAGTGCATGTATCACATTATCACTTTGGTAACATATATTTTGAAACTTATAACTTTTGTAAATTAGGTTGTATTGTTATGCCCATTATCTCAATTTGACTAAATGGGCCAGTGTAAGCCCAATGGATTTGAACAGGAGTGGAGGCCCAGAAGACCCGAGCATCAGGTCGCAGTTGCAAGCCCGACCAGCCCGCGAGGCCGTTCAGGTCTCGAGCTCGCAATAGCTTCCAGACCGCCCAAGCGTACCTCCTGTCCATATCACCAGCTCGTTCATCTCGCGAGATCGCTCAGGTCGCGAGCCCGCAGAAATCTCCAGACCGTCTGACCACCTCTCCTGGCCACGTCTGCGCCTCTACAGCTTGCACGATCTGATTGACCAAAGAGCTTATTCAGGGGATATCGTATGCAGCAAGTCATCAGAGTCACCAACTCTCATGATTTCCCGTCGGAAACTGACTACACCATTATCGAGAAGCAGTAAATGTAGACGTATGCATGTAAGAGAGAATGATGATTTAACAATTAATGCAGCATGACTATGTCAGGATTAGTTGTAAATAGTTGTTGCCTGTAATGTGTAACATACTCTTTTGTATCGCTCCCCTCTCTCTATAAATAGGGGAAATCTTTACTGTACATATAAGCTGAAAATACCACAGTACTGTCACTCTGCCAGAATTACCTCAGAGTGGCCGTGGTTGTAGGTGCAGTCGCCGAACCACATAAAAATCCTTGTGTTTTGCATCCTTCTTTCTCTCTCTCGTCTTCATTGACCACCCCATTGCATTCACCTAACTGTCACGACCAACATTCCTTTGACTTAATTAAGCCCTACCAACCTCAAACCTCATTTACTGCTCATTTATCACACACCCGTCATTATTATCACTTTTTAATTACGTCGCTCGCAGTCTGGGCCCCAGAATCTCTGGGTTGACCGTTTCCGAACGTCAACATCTTTTGGCACTAGAAGGAGGGCCCAACAATGACCTGGTAATCTTTCTCTAGCTACTACTTCACATATACTTACATTTGTTTGTTATGGCTAGAATCAGGACGACGAAGAGTGTCGGAGGGGCAAACGAGCGACCTGAAGTTCGAGAAGATCAGCAGAGTGCCTCGCCTTCCAGAGACGAGGTCACTCAGGAATGGCAGCAGCGCCAGCGAGCTCTAGAAGATACAGTAAAGGAGTTGGCAACAACGGTCAGGGTGTTGGTAAAAGTCCAAGCCCGTACTGTGCAAAGACAGATGGAGGCCGCACCGCCGAAGGAAACTCGCCAACAGCTTTCAAGAGAAATCCCAACTCCAGAGAGAGTAGCTGTCAGGGATAGGTCGCTGACAGAAGAATCAGTTTGCTCCTCAAACTTAAACCCAAGGAGAGCCAGGAGACGGAACCAGGAGCAAGAAATCTCACCTCGCTCGAATGAGATAAGGGTGAGGGTGAGCCACGAAGGCGATAGGTACGTGGAAGGTAGTCGTGGGTAGGAACGAGCTCGCGAGCGCCGTACAGGTCATGAGCCTGAGCCGCGGAGGGCCGCCAGACAGGTAGGAGCCCTCGGTGAGGAGAACACGAGTAGATGGAACCCCGGTCGGCGATCTTTAACCTAGGACCCAATGGTAGAGGAATTGTTGCAAAGGGTCCAGTAGTTGGAGGCTTGACCTGGAGGTCAGAATAGGGAAGAGCGAGATGACCGCAGGGTGCCATTTACTTGGGAGATTGAGACAGTACCCCTTCCAGCAAAGTTTAAGCTCCCCAGCGTTCCTCTATACAGCGGCAAAACTGACCCTTGTGACCATTTAGACGCCTTCAATGTGCAGATGGATCTCCAGACGGATGACATGTTGGTGAAGTGTCGAGTGTTCCCAGCTACTCTGGGGGATGCTCCGCAAGCTTGGTTTAAATGCCTTCCAAGTCGTAGCATTGGAAGTTGGAAAGAATGTCAGAAGAAATTCCTAGATCAATATAAAGCCTTGAGGAAGCAGCTCGCGCCCCCCTGTCACCTCGCCACCATCTTCCAGAGGCAAAACGAGTCCCTAAAGGATTACATCACTCGGTTCAGAGAGGAGGTGAGTAATGTGGAAACGCCCTCTGATGAGAGTATTTTGACAGCCATTTCTACAGGGCTCAGGAAGGATGGAAAATTATATGAAAGCATCTATAAATCTCTGGTGAAGGATCTGGGGAAGTTTTATGAAAGGGCTGCTAAGGAGATCAGGTGGGAAGAAGCCTTTGGAGCCAAGAAACCCAGTAGTCAGCGGGGTGAAGCGAGCAGTTCCCATCGTGAGAAGAGGAAGAGCCATGGCGGAGATAGGCTAGGGGAGCAGAGACATCAGTCTGCCAATGTCATGGCGAAGCGGGCTAGACTTGAGCCAAGGAGGGAGCGACCTCGGCATCAGGGTCGGTATGGGAGCTACAGTGTGCTATCGGATAGGCAAGACAGGATCTTCGTCACAGAGAGAAATAGGGAGAACTTCGGGAAGCCACCCTTGATAGGAGCTCCTAACCGACGTCGGGACTCGAGGAAGTACTGTGCCTACCATAATGAGAACGGGCACAATACGTCAGACTGTTGGCAGTTGAAAGATGCCATTGAAGAGCTTATAAGGCAAGGCAGCCTAAGGGAGTATGTTGTACAACCTGCTGGCAGGCGACCTCAACATCAACGATCTCAAGGCCAAGACCAGCAGCCTGAGCAGCAGCAGCCTCAGCGAGCTCCAGAGCCCGAGCGCGAGCCAACTGTAAGAACAATTTTCACTATTCATGATGGGCCTCATATTGCAGGTACTTCAAACGGGTCACACCAGAGGTACGTAAGGGAGGCCAACCACACCTGCTGGCAGAGTATGGAGGAGTTGAGGGACCCACCAAAAGGGCCAAGGTGTCTTCAGATAGCATTGTATTCACGGAGGAGGATGCAAGGGGAGTACGCTGGCCCCATAACGATGCAATTGTAGTCCGGGCCCAGATCAGTAATGTCGAAGTACGGAGGATAATGATCGACCACACTCTGCGGGCAGAGTATGGAGGAGTTGAGGGACCCACCAAAAGGGCCAAGGTGTCTTCAGATAGCATTGTATTCACGGAGGAGGATGCAAGGGGAGTACGCTGGCCCCATAACGATGCAATTGTAGTCCGGGCCCAGATCAGTAATGTCGAAGTACGGAGGATAATGATCGACACCAGCAGCTCGGTCAATGTCATGTATAAAGATTGCTATGATCAGATGGGGCTAGGAGCTGAGCAGTTGACACCCTCACCAGAACCCTTCTATGGCTTCACCGGAGATGCAGTGATACCGGTGGGCCAGATCAGACTACCTCTTACCCTTGGAGAGTCGGGTCGGCAAGCTACAGCCCTCACAGACTTCTTGATTATCGACAGTCCGTCAGCATACAACGTGGTCTTGGGGCGACCTTCGATGAACGAGCTGAATATGGTCACCTCCACCAGGACATTGACGGTCAAGTTCCCAACTCCCAATGGAATAGGTTGTGTCAAGGGGGAACAACACCTGGCCAGGCGATGTTATGAAGATGAGATGGTCTGAGGAAAGAAAGTAAATATGGTTTCAGGGGGCCAGCCGCAAGTTATCTCCAAAGCAGGGGTGAGCAACGACCTTGATCCTCGTGAGGTGGACGCAGATAGACCTACAAGATCTATTGAGGAGCTAGAAGATGTACAAGTCAGTGAGGCAGACCTAGAGAGATGCTTAAAAGTAGGGAGAGACTTGCTGCCAGAAGTGAAGGCTGAGCTCGCAGACTTCCTGAAGATGAACCTTGATGTCTTTGCCTAGAATCACGAAGACATGGTGGGGATAGATCCTGATGTCATGTGCCACCGACTGAATATAGATCCCCAGCACAGACCAGTCCGCCAGAAAAGGAGACCAATGACCCCAGAACGCTATGCAGCTCTGAAGGAGGAGGTTGAGAAGCTGCTGGCCAACGGGTTCATCAGGGAGGCACGTTATCCGATTTGGGTTGCGAATCCAGTCCTAGTGAAGAAAAAGAACGGGAAGTGGAGGATGTGTATTGACTTCACTGACCTGAATAAGGCCTGCCCGAAGGATAGTTTCCCATTGCCCAGGATTGATCAGTTGGTAGATGCGACAGTAGGGCACCAACTCCTGAGTTTTATGGATGCCTACTCAGGATACAACCAAATCCCCATGAGCCCGGAGGACGAGGAGCGCACCTCTTTTGTCACTGATAGGGGATTGTACTGTTACAGGGTGATGCCCTTCGGGCTAAAGAACGCAGGAACGACTTACCAGCGGCTGGTCAACACCATGTTCCAAGAGCAGATTGGGAGGACGATGGAGGTGTATGTAGATGATATGCTGGTGAAGTCCCAGAGAGCTGCAGATCATGTCCGCGACCTGGATGAAACGTTCAAAGTCTTCAGGAACTATCAGATAAAGTTAAACCCCTTGAAGTGTGCCTTTGGGGTAGCATCTGGTAAGTTCATTGGTTTTATAGTGAATAGCAGAGGAATAGAGGCCAATCCGGAGAAGATCAGGGCGCTCGTGGAAATGAGATCCCCCTCTAGAATCAAGGATGTGCATAAACTCAACGGTCAGGTCGCGGCCCTTAGCCGGTTCATCTCGAAGGCTGCTAACAAGTGCATGTTCTTCTTCGAAGCAATAAAGAGGGTTAAGAACTTCGAATGGACTAAGCATTGTGAAGAAGCATTCCAGAAGCTGAAGGAATACATGGGCCAAGCTCCCCTCCTATCCAAGCCAAAGGAAGGAGAAAAGTTGTTCTTGTATTTGGGTGTGTCTGAACATGCTTTGAGCGCAGCCTTAGTGAGAGAAGAAGAGAAGATGCAGCTGCCAGTGTACTATATCAGTAAGAAACTGGTCGATGCGGAGACTTGATATTCACAAATGAAAAAGCTCGCGTATTGTTTGGTGACCACCTCGAGGAAGCTACGTCCTTACTTCCAGGCTCATCAACTAGAGGTCCTCACGCAATATCCCCTCAGGCAAATCCTCCAGAAAGCAAACACTTCAGGCAGGCTCCTCAAATGGGCCATCGAGCTCGCCTAGTTCGACATAGAGTACAAGCCTAGAACAGCAGTCAAGGCCCAAGCCCTCGCAGATTTCATTGTTGAATTTACAGGGCCAGTACCAGAGCAGGATGAGCTAGCAGGTGGACAAACTTGAGAACTATATGTGGATGGATCCTCTAACGAGCATAGCTTAGGGGCTGGAATAATGCTGATTAGCCCAGAAGGCCACAAGATCCTTAATGCCTTGAGGTTCGGATTCCAGGTGACCAACAATGAGGCCGAGTATGAGGCGTTGCTCACCGGACTCCGTCTAGCAAAGGAGGTGCGAGCTTAGCAGGTAAAGGTCTTCAGCGACTCTCAACTTGTCGTTTGCCATGTCCGGGGAGAGTACCAGACCAGGGGACAGAAGATGTCAGAGTACCTCCAAAGAGCCAAGGAATTGCTGGGGGCTTTCCAAAGAATCGAAGTGAATCAAATTCTCAGGGCTTAGAACTTTCATGCAGATGCCCTAGCTCACCTGGCGACCTCCCAGGATGCTGATCTCCTGGAGTCTATACCTGTGGAATTTCTACCGACTCCAAGCATTGAGGACAAAGAGGTAATGATGTTCATGCAAGTCCGGCCTAACTCCCGGATGAGCTCACTATTAGGCTACCTGCAAGAGGGGAAGCTGCCGGAGGACAAGCTGGAAGCTCACCGCTTACGAGCTAGAGCAGCCCGATACTGCATTTATGATGACAGGCTGTACAAGAAGAGATTCTCAACCTTGCTGCTACGATGTATAAATGATGAGGACTATGAGATAGTGCTGAGGGATATTCATGCAGGTCATTGTGGGAACTATGCAGGAGCATTATCCTTAGTTTAGAAAGCCCTCAGACAGGGGTTCTACTGACCGACTATGAAACAACATGCCATAGATCTGGTGAAGAAGTGTGATAAATGCCAGAGGTTTGCCAAAATCCCACGAGCTCCACCAGCCTACCTCCAGCAGATGGTGAGTCCATGGCCTTTCGCAATCTGGGAATGAACCTCATCGAACCCTTACTCACAGCTCGAGGAAGCTGCAAGCACGCTGTGGTTACTGTGGATTACTTCACCAAATGGGCCGAAGCTAAGGAGCTAGCAGAGATCTCCATCTCGAAGATAGGGAAGTTTGTATGGAACAACATCATCTGCAGGTTCGGAATTCCTTAGCAGTTTGTGACAGACAATGGGACGCAGTTCACTAACGAGCAGTTCATAAATTTCTGCAACGAGCTCGGAATCGTGAAAAGCTTCTCAACTGTGGACCACCCTCAAGCCAACGGTCAAGTCGAGGCTGTGAACAAGATCATCAAGCAGACTCTGAAGACCAAGTTAGAGGAAAGGAAAAGAGCTTGGGTGGATGAGTTGCAGAAAGTCCTTTGGGCGTACAGGACCACAGCTTGCAGCTTTACTGATGAAACTCCATTTTCCATGGTCTACGGAACAGAGGCCATGATCCCAGTAGAATTCGAAGTCACTAGCCAGCGAAGAGCCTTATTCCGACCTGAGGACAATGACCAGCTGTTCGCTACTAGCTTGGACCTAGTAGAGGAGGCAAGGGAAGCAGCTTGCATGAGAGTAGCAGTGTACCAGCAGAGAGTTGCCAGGTACTACAACAAGAAGGTGCGAGCTCGTAGCTACAAGGCAAGCGACCTTGTCTTGAGACTAGTCCTCTCCGGAGCTCGCAAGACAAGTGATAGAGCACTCGGACCTAACTGGGAAGGGCCATACCTCATCAAGAAGAGTCTGGAGAATGGTGTTTATCACTTAGCCAACATGGACGGATCAAAGCTACCCCGAGTCTGGAATGCTGAGCACCTTTGGCCCCACTATACATAAAACTGTCAGCCCGCTCTAACTTTGTGCATGATTTGCTTTGACGATTGTCTGTAAAAAGTGCTTTCACGGGTTTTCTATTGTATGTGCTTATATCTGATGTAGAAAGCAAATTGGTTGAACAAGCAAATGTACATGTTGAAAAGAGCGGATTTAATGAAATATCTTTCTTAAGAAAATGAGCTGCAGTTTATTATTATATATATTATTATTCCGTGAAGATATCTGTGCAAACATCCAAGGAACCACTTGCAACCAAAACACTTACATAAATGCTCGCCAAAGCTACATATATATTATCTGGCAAGAAATGCCAACAAATCTCATTCGAGGATTCTTCGTTGGTCGATGCTCGGCCTAATTATGTCATCGTCGTTGGAGAAGTTTACATCAACAAGTGACAGACTCGTTTTTCAGCTCGCAGCCGCTATATCCTGCGACCTACGAACTACTTGTGGATATTATTCAGGCGCGATTGTTGCAGATACTTCTCACAATGCTAGCTCTCTACCCGTAAACGGCTATTGCCACATTCTATTTGAGCTATATTAAAGCGACCTCGCGATCTGAGAGCTGTCCTCTATTATGAGCCCAAAGGATCGCCTATCGGCTATAATCTCCTCAATCCAGATATAACGCCCCCCCCATGAGAGCGATTGTTTGCGGACGGGGGCGGGGGGGGGGGGGGGGGTATCCAGATGTGACCCGCGGAAGGAGCTGTCATCTGTGCGCTCTGGAGGGAATCATCTGGGAGCTCGAGTCACTGCACTCTGGAAGGCTATGGCTTATGGAATGAGTTGCAATGAGGGTCCCACCCACGGAAGGGGTAGCTGTCAACACCCTGGAGGGCATTACATGGGATCCATTAATGATACAAAGGGTCTCGCCCACGGAAGGGGCTACGATCTTCGCGCCTTGGAGGGTTCAATTGGGGACCTCCAATGCGTCGAAGACTTCAACATGGGAGTGACCCGCGAGTTGTAACCGAGGCACTAGTCAAGCTCGTGACCTCGCGAAAAGAATTACCCCGCGACCTCGCGGGAGGGGCTATGGCTACGGCTTTCAAATATAAAAATGTCTCGCGACCTCGCGAAAAGAATTACCCTACGACCTCGCGGGAGGGGCTATGACGACGGCTCTCAAATATAAAGATGTCTCTAGACCTCGCGAAAAGAATTGCCCTGCGACCTCGCGGGAGGGGCTATGGCTATGACTCTCAAATATAAAGATGCCTCGCGACCTCGCGAAAAGAATTGTCCTTCGACCTCGCGGGAGGAGCTATGGCCACGGCTCTCAAATATAAAGATGCCTCGCAACTTCGCGAAAGGGGCCACCTGCGATGGGGGCTTGACCCCGAATTGCAAGTACTACAATAGGCTGAAATTTCAAAGTTTGGGAAAATGCCACTCTCGAACGTACTAAACGCCAGTATAAGATATAAGGCAAGAGAGTTCAGAACAAGCACTCCACAAATTGTAAGTTCGTGCCTATTCCTTAGGGGTCGCCCAATTATATTGCTTGCATAATCAGGTACTTTGCTTGATTGAGCTATCTGCAAATTTAAACCCTGATGAGCTAACATACTATTAGTGTTATGATTGGCTGCAGGTAGCAAGCTCGTAAGTTAACATAATTTTCATGATTATGATTTACTTAGTAATCTTTGATATCATTGTTATGACGCGTTTATTACTTAAACTCATTAATTGCTCAGCAAGTCCTCACAAAAAGAGAAAAAAGTTTGAATATTCCAAATAAGGCAAAATGAAAGAAGTAAATAAAGCTGAAATGTCCATCCTAGGCGCTAGCAGGTGCGTCTAATGGAGCAGAAGGATCAGAAGGAGCTTCTGCTGGGGGCTCCGATGCAGGGACATCCTCAGGAGCAGGAGGATCAAGAGAGGCTTGTACTAGGGGCTCCGGTGCTGGTGGATCCTCGGAAGCTGAAGGTCCCTCAGGGGCTTGCTCTGGCGAAGGGACTGGGACAGCAGATGGATCGGCCGGGCGAGCAGGGGAAGCAACACCATGTTACGAGCCCTGAATGCTGGCAGCATGTTCCACAAACTCCTGTATCTGCTCGACAGCGGGCGGCCCAAAGAAGGAGTAGTCCAGATCCGGGTAGTGCTCCCACATGGTGAACAAGAAAGCCCTTTCGTTCTTTGAAGCAGCCTTGTCCCGCTCTTGGGAAATCTGGTCTGCAATGTTCCCCTCGGTCTGAGCCAGCTTCTCCTCTACCTTGGCGAGCTTTTCCTTGGTTAAAGCCAATTCCTGCTGTTGCTATTTTACTTTATTCTCAGCAACCTTTGTTTTCTTCTGTGCAGCACTCAGCTCGCCTTTGACTTGCTTCAGCTCGCTATGGGCCTTGCTGACTTCAGAGGTAGCCGCCTCCCTACGAGCAGTTTCTTGTGACAAGGCTGCATCAGCGTCTCGGAGCTTAGCATTAAGCTTTCCATGCTCGTCCTGGAGGAGGTTCACTTCATTCTGCAATATCTTCTTCTCCTCCTCGAATTGCTCCTTGGCTAGCCTGAAAGCCTCTTTCTCACTAAGCTGGTCGTCAATCTCCTTCATCAGCTTCATCGCTGCCATGCCCAACTGAAAAGGTAAAAAAGGGGTTAAAAATTAAAGTGAAGGGAAGTCGGAGAGTGTGAAGGAGCTTGAGTCTTACCAGCGCTGCATGACGAGCTGTATAGCCCACGACCTTCCGACCTGCGATCTCAGGCTTCTGCAGCTTCGGGGTACGCTCCCTCATGACTTCAGGCACGAGATTCACGAAGCTACTGAAATATTCCATTTCCCTCGCCGCGTCAGGGTGCAGCCCGGAATCTGTCTGCAACTCCCCAGCAGACCCTGCAGATCGCCTAAGTGCCCTAGTGCTCCTTGCCAATAACGATTGCCCCGGGCTTGCGGACTTCAATGACGTCCTTGCGCTTTGGGGTTAGGGGCTTAACTATGGCCTTTCCTTTCCTCTTCCTGATGAGGGCCTCAGACTCCGATGAAACTAAGCCCCTCTCGATAGAAACCCCAGCCCTCTTTGCTGGGGAAGGACTTTGCCCTCCAGATGGAGCAGCTCGCTTTTGAGGTGTTGCCACCGACCCGGCCTGAGGAGAAGCAGCTGCAGCGGGCTAAGAAAGCACTCTCTAAGAAGGGTCCGAAGAAGTATCATCCACTTCAACGACCTCTGGCGCCTTGGACGGTGGAACCGATCTGACGGGAGGAACGAACAGCGCGAACCTTCGCATATTGTCCGAAGATGTGCTGGTGGACGTGCTCGAGGAATCCTGTGGCAAAGGTTGTGGTTCTGACTCGGACTGTTCAGGGGCAGCGAAGACTGAGCGAACCTCACTTCTTTCTCCTCGTATCCCCAGGTCCTTATTTAGGTTCAAAAGGGGACCTGTGGCAGGTGGTGCGAGGCCCCATTCTACCAGCTCGCTATTTGTGGGGAAGAAATCGTCACTTGGTCTTTTGGCCGCCGTGTAAGTGTTCAGAGTCGCGAGCTCATCATCATCAAGCTCGTACTTAGGGGCAGTGACGTCTGCAAAGCAAAAACAAGCCTATTAAATAATAATAATAATAATAATAAATAAATAAATAAATAACATATATATATGTATATATATATATTATCCTTGTGAATGTGTAACTATTTCTATGGATTACAAGTCTTTGACTACCAGGATCTAGCACGAAACCCTTGTTGTGCAGACCCGCGAGGGAAGTACATGTGACCAGAACCCAGCGAGATTTATATTCCCTCACGTTGGACTTGGTGCAGTCCTGGGGCAGATATGCCCTATAGTGGGAGGATTGACGGGGTGTAACATAGTAGAGCCCGTCCCTTCGTGAGGCCTCCTTTTTATGGGTCCCCTTGAAGCTGAAAAGGCCGCGTATAATGCGAGGTGTAGGGGGCCCGAGCCCATATTTTATGAACGCCGCGGCCAAGGTAGTTATGTATGCATACGAGTTCGAGGTCAACTGAAAGGGGGCGAGCTTCAGATCATTCAGCAAGTCCTTGAGATAGGCGGGGACTGGAAACCTAAACCCGAGCTCTATATGCTCGCGACTGATCGCCACAAAGCCCTCAGGTGGATTCGCAGCCTGATCACTGGCCTTGGGAACATTAGCTCGGCACCCCAGGGGGAAGCTGAAGTCTTGAGCCCAAGCTTCCAGCATCGGAAAGGTCGTACTCGAAGGCGTATGAATAAAGGGATATCGGACTTCCCTCTCTGCAACCTCATCCCTACCTACGACCTCCTCGGTAGACTCGCTAGCTCGCAAGGTCGCAGCCTCGATTTCTCTAACTTGGAGCCTTGCCTGCCTCCTAGAAGCGGAAGCCCTACCGTGACCAGTACGTGAGCGACCTGACATCTACAACACAGAAGGAATGACATCAGAACGCTTATGGCATGCTGAGCCTAGCAAGCTACAGAAAAGAGTTCCTGGAGCTGCTATCCTATGCGTCAGGTCGCACACTTGGCCACCAAAGGCTATGGAGGCCCATATACATGGGCCCATCAGGTACTATGTCTTCCTAATGTTTACATCGCTAACCCTATGTCTACAGGTACCCTATCAGGCAGTACAGGGACATCCTAGTCAGAATCCTAAACAACGTCAACAAATGACAAGGGTTCCAAATGAACCAGCATAACACAAACAATCCACAAAGTACAGTTCCTAGCAAGGAAAAGTCCAGAAACGGACTTCATAGTTCAACAATGATATGGAACACTCAGGCTGACAGCCAAGTCGCCCTTAGCGAACACAGAGATTCAAGCAACAAGTACAGAAATCTCTAAATATAAAGCAGACACATGGCGATTCTCAAACATGGCATGAAAACAAAAACAGATACTACAGACTAGAAGCAAACCTTCAAAAAGCATGAAAAGGCGAAGTCAGGGAGAATTACCTTGCTCGTGCTGGAGATGGTAACTGATCTCTAAAGCAACGAAGTCTGAAGAAGTTGTCAAGAAGTGGAAGAAGTGCAGAAGAAGCAGAGAAGAAAAATGGTGAAAATGGGGTGTTAGTGTTATATCGAAGAAACAAAAATAGGAATCGGAAAAGACATCTGGATTATATAGACCCAGACATCCATCCCCCAACCGTCCGATCCAGCGTAAAGGCATAACCGCCAAAAATCCAACGGCCCAGCACCAGCCTCGGTCCTGCGTCGTCATGCAATGTCAGTTACAAGACGTGTGCATTTAATGCATACGGTCCCAAGGCATGTTTGTGGCTCCGACGTCTGCGTGAACACCACATGTCAGCGGTTATAGAACAGAAGTTGAAACGGCACCTAAAAGCTCGCAAAAGGGCGTCAATCATGTATTTGAATCAACTCCCAGCCCGCAGATCGCACTGAGAGCTGGGGGGCTTATGTTATTCCCATTCTCTCGATTTGACTAAATGGGCCAGTGTAAGCCCAATGGACTTGAACAAGAGCAGAGGCCCAGAAGACCCGAGCATCAAGTCACAGTTGCAAGCCCGACCAGCCCGCGAGGCCATTCAGGACTCGAGCTCGCAATAGCTTCTAGACCGCCCAAGCGTACCTTCTATCCATATCACCAGCTCGTTCATCTCGCGAGATCGCTCAGGTCACGAGCCCATAGAAATCTCCAGACTGCCTGACCACCTCTCTTGGCCACGTCTACGCCTCCACAGCTTGCCCGATCTGATTGACCAAAGAGCTTATTCAGGGGATATCGTATGCAGCAAGTCATCAGAGTCACCAACTCTCATGATTTCCCATCGGAAACTGCCTATACCATTACCGAGAAGCATTAAATGTAGACGTGCGCATGTAAGAGAGAATGATGATTTAACAATTAATGCAGCATGACTATGTTAGGATTAGTTGTAAATAGCCGTTGCCTATAATGTGTAACACACTCTTTTGTATTGCTCTCCTCTTTCTATAAATAGGGGAGATCTTTACTGTACATATAAGCTGAAAATACCAGAGTACCGTCACTCTGTCGAAATTACCTCAGAGTGGTCGTGGATATAGGTGCAGTCACCGAATCACGTAAAAATCCTTGTGTTTTGCATCCTTCCTTCTCTCTCTCGTCTTCATTGACCACCCCATTACATTCACCTAACTGTCACGACCAACATTCCTTCGACTTAATTAAGCCCTACCAACCTCAAACCTCATTTACTGCTCATTTATCACACACCCGTCATTATTATCACTTTTTAATTACCTCGCTCGCAGTCTGGGTCCCAGAATCTCTGGGTTGACCATTTTCGAACGTCAACATGTATGAACTTGTAAATTTTACATATGATACATATATATGTTCCACTATGATTATTATATATAATGGTTGTAAAATTGATTGTAAAAATGTATGTTTGTGGACAAAAGAAGTTGGGTGGTGATTAAGAATAGTTAGAAGTGTAATTTTTTGTAGCAAAATTTTGAAAACCTTAAAAATACAGCCGTTGTACAGTTGAATTTTTAGAAAAATTTTCTTAAATTAAACTCAAAAAAAAATTTACACCCACCCAACTATTTTAAAAGAAATAGAAATTGATTTAGTCAAAGCAAAGTAAACGGGCAAAGTACATTAAGGGTTCGCTCCGCGGGTCTCTCTTAACAGTGAGTAGGGTTATAAGAGGTTCGTTGGAGTATCCGGCAAGACCCTTCGGATAAGAGCTTAGAGAGAATCTGGTACGGGTTTTGTCAATAGAAGTGTTAAATTTTCAATTTTGTAAGGTGACATATTCGGAAAACAACTGTTATGCTGTTCAAATTTTTATAAATCTATTTTGTAAATGTTTGAAAAGAAAAATTTCCTCATGTTTTTCGTATTAAAAGAAAGTTTTAGAAAAGTTTTGAAAAGTAAATGACGTAGCTTCACGAAAACTTTCCAGTTAGATCAGATATCCACTGAAGGGCTACCGTGGGCGGTCGGCAGATCAAGTAGGAAGAAGGGTCTATCACCATCAATCGCACTAATAATGTAACACCCTCCACCCGATTCCCATTCAGATGGGAACCCGAGTCGAAAGATACTACCTTAATCGGTTTATCTAGTATTATTTTACATATATGTACTATAATTTTTTTTTTTTTTAAATCCGGTAGAGTTTTATCTGTTTTTCTGAAAAACCCAAAATTTCAAAAACCTGTAAATTCAAATAAACACTTCTAAAATAAATTCATTTTCTCTATTTCCATTTCAGACCCTCCATCCGACTTCAAAATCATTTCACCACACAAACATTTATAAACACAACGTTTAATAAAAACCATATTGATTGAAATTAAACACTAATTAAAAGATAAATAAAAATTCCTTTACAAAATCTCTTTACAAAACCAAAAACTTTTCTATAGTTTCTATACATCATTATTTACAAAATCCCATAAATACATAGACCTATACATACATACAAATCCATATACTTTAGCATAACTATATGATACGAAAAGAATAACTACCAAATGGGGATGGATGGCGACTCGCAGAAAGCGTGACATCTGTCTCTATCTACAGTGTCCAATTCTCAACCTATGCATGAAAAATTCAACGCGCTAAGTATTTCTACTTAGGGGGTGTACATAAAATTCAAAAGCCCTAAAATTTTCTATCACATAATTATACAACCTCAAAATTCTGACATTTCCAGAATTCGTAGTATAACACTATTAAAAATTAAATATTTTTTCGTTAAAAACTACCGTATTGTCAAACAAAATTTCCTACAAATCTCAAACTTTCAATATTTCATCATTTCATAAAAATACAAGATTGTAAAGTAAGATTTCACAGTTATCAAATTTTTATACTAAATCATAAAGAGACTGATTTACTCGTAAACACACACACATAAATGCATAAAAGTTATTTTTCAAGTATGATCTTACAAATCAAATTTCACCATTTTCAAATATTTGTAATAAAATTTAATAACTAACAAATATATACAATTATTTGTATCATACCATTTTTTTCACACACAAATATACAATTTTCCCATAACATTTTTTCAAATACAAGTTGTAAATCATTATTTCACAATTTTCAAACTTTTACAGATAAATTTGTAAGGAAATCAAATTACCATTCAATGCACACATAATCACAAATATTTCCATTTTCAAGCATATCAATACAATTTTCTCTAATAATGTTCAGCGCTCTTCGTAAACACTGGCACGATACTATGAACTGGAAAATGAGTTTTTTCGGCATCAGACACTCAGTGACTACCTGTCAGATTGTATTCTCACATAATACATAAATTCAAGGACCGGACACTCGGTACCTCTCAAGGTCCATGAATCCAGTATCAATGTATATAGGCAAATTGGTGTAATACTGCTAATATCACCCTATTGGCATGCTAAGTTTTCCAGCATCGGACACTCGGTGATTACCCGTTGGATCACATTTCACATAATACGTGAATTCTAGGACCGAACACTCGGTGCCTCTTAAGGTCCGTAAATCAAAGTCGATATGCAATCATAACAGTGCAGTACTGCTAATCATTACCCTATTGGCATGTCAACTTCCAATCCCCACCTACCAATGTTCAGGTTTACTAAGGCCCTTATAAATTTCCTTTATTACCAACAATTTCATATTTATAACCACTTTCATTTTTAAATAAGAAATTTCATTCAGAAAACAACGAATAAAATTTTCAGTAGCAATTTTCCCCCTATATTCAAGTTATCACTATACATATTACAAAACACTATTTCACATTCAATTACTAATCAAATCTTTTCGAAACATTTATGTCTTTCTCCCGATATACATTCGGTCAAGGCACTAAACTCGTCAATTTTTTTTCGATTCTTTTCCATTTTCATTCAAGATTCATTAACATCACATGCACACAACGTTTTAATACAATTTATCAAAATAATTTCATAAAACCTTCATACACATACATATTTAGCCAACACATGCAAGGGTTTCAAAATTTATCAAACTTTCATCATAAATTGTATTATCAATTTCATGAAATAGCAAGGTAAACATGAAACAATTTGCAAAACTTGTTTTTCACTCACTTGGCTCACAACTAGTCGTTTACCCTTCGATTTACTTCCCTGGACCCCCTTGATTCCTTAAATTATTTTTTCGTCTACAATACGCATCATAATTTAAATTTCACCATCTAATCACACACGAATAGCATTTATTCACCCAATTAAATCCAACACATAAAATGCCAATTTAATTACTAACTTTAACTTAATATATATTTAATAAGTTCACCACTTAACAATATTTTAACCCAATAATCTCACATCCATCCCTTTTAATTTCCTTGGCACCAAAGCATTCAAACACATCACCAACTTCACTAAAACACCTAAAAAAGATTGGATAACAATTTAAAAGCCCATTCTTGCCCTTAAACACACTAACACCCAAACTTTTCATTTCAAAGTTTTCTTTCATTCATTTAATCCCAAATCAACACAACTTCATTCTAAAACATCACACAACCCAATCAAACATTAAAAATCCATACAAACACATGCTTAACATAAATGGTCCATATAGTGGTTTACATATCTATCTTTTCATTCACTTACATTTCTTTCTGAAAATCATCTTAAATTAATCCAATACCACATATAAACTCATTCAAACACAAAAATCCCTCAAATTACCTAAAATTTTCCAAATCAAGCACACACACTAGTATATAACACACTAAGTTATTCACTTCATTCCTTTGATTTTCTTTCTAAGAATTCATTCCAATCCACTTAAATTGTCACTTATATTCATTAAACCATCAAATTAATTCCATTATATAAACTTTTCCCAAGTTTAGTCATATACTAGTGTATCACACAACCAACTTATTTGCTTCATTCTAAGCTAAAAAATCATGTTCAAATGCACCAATTACTCATCAATTACATAACTAAAGCCTTAAACTAAAAATCTATTAATTTCCATTAAAATCATAACACAAACCCTAACCATTACCTTACTAAATTCTTGATCCACCACTTCCTTTATATTTTCTTCCAAATCCAAGCTCACATAAAGGATAATCAAACTCTATTTACACCAAGAAATTCATAAACACATCATTCAAACAACTTACCATAAAAACCCATCAAAAATATCATGAAAAAACTACACTTTCTTACCTATTCTCTTCCCTTTCTTGCTTGATTTTCACCTTAGCCTCTTGCTTGATGATAATTGATGGATTTGGACATGAAAAATAGGATCAAACCTCTTGTTTTTCCTCTCCACGAGCTGCCAAATCTGCCTCCGTTCTGCACCCCAAATTTCCTTTCCTTTTTGCCATCCAACACCACCAATTCATCACCAACACTCAACTTTATATAGTCACCATTTTGTTGGAGGAAAATGCCCCTCATCTAACCTTTAAAAGACCATCAAATCCTTTGATTAACTTTACCATAATGCCCTTAATTATATCTTATAATAATTCAATCAACAATGGGTAATTTAGTAACTTATATTTTAATGCATTAAATTCCTCAAATGATTGCCAACTAATATCTCTAAATTTAATTTAATTTTGTCATTCTATTATTGGCTAATCTTGCATTACATGGATTGTACTTCTTATTCAATTTATTTTCATGTGATACTCATACCAAATCCATATACTTTTGAAGTGAAAATTACTAATTGCCCTTTAATGCATTTAATTGTCATTCACACCTACATAAATTTTAAAAATATTCTATGGTCATCCAATCATCAAATTGACCATATAATACTATAATTGGATGTCTTATCTTTCAATCCCATACTTCGAAAAAGTTTCAGTTGATTTTAAACTCACTAAATTTCGCAATGTTTTCAACAAAAGTATTTTATCGATTTATCTTTGGAGCTCTTAAAATCCACTTAAACAGACTCATTTTCACTCCGTTTTTAGTTTCATGAGACACTATTGCTCATTCTAAATATTTTCGATTTTCCGAGGTCGAACTCGAAAAATCACTATTCATCCATAAATCATTATTCATCGAAAAACACTATTTTTCCTAAGAAAAATGAAACTATGGGTTTTACATGTCAAATATCCAATTATTATTCCTTTCTTATTTCTTTTGATTTAACTTTTTCTGAAACTCTTGAATTCGACTTTTTCGGAACCTTTTCGAAGCCCTCTCGAAATTTACCGGACGACCTATATTCGGGCTTCCTACATACTCCTAGTAACCTTAATGGTTCTTAAAAGTCGTTCCATACTCCTTTTTTACTATCTGTAAATTCACTAAATCACCTCTGACGATTTTCGAATTGATTTCATTTTAATTCAAATCTCCTTTGAAAATGTCAATTGAGTTTCTAAAATATTTCATGAGCATTTTAATACTCATTTTAACACTTCTCTAAATTTTCAAAATTTTTGAAAAATCCTTTCCAAATTTCCAATCAGATCTACAAACTGTTTCATTTTACCTCAAACTGACTCCTTTTTTATCCGTTCAATTTCCGTTAATTCTAATATAATTTTCAAAACTTTTAATATACGAGATTCGTTTTTTGAAAATTACTATTTACATGGACACTTTCCATCATGTTATGTCCGTTTTTTCGACTTGGACAAATGGACTAGTACAGGCCCAATAAGCATGAACAGGAATAAAGATCCAGAAGGCTCAATCCTCAAATCGTTGTAGCGAGCTCACCGAGCTCGCGAGCTCGCACAACACCGAGACAGTCTGAGCATACTTTTAGTCCGCTCCAACACCTATTCAGCTCGCACAGTCCACCGAGTCAGGGAGCTCGCGCTAGGTAATACCTTATGCAGCAAGTCATAAGTTCCACCTAATGCCCTGATTTTTCGCCGGTGCCACTCACACAGCTACCAAGAAGCATTTGATGTCCCGCGAGCTTAGTTTAAAGGCCTTGTAGCTCGTAGTATAGAGAGCTGGAATGAATGTCAGAAGAAGTTCCTCAACCAGTACAAGGCCCTAAGGAAGCAGCTCACGCCCCCATGCCACCTCGCCACTATTTTCCAAAGGCAGAATGAGTCGTTGAATGACTATATCGCCCAGTTCAGGGATGAAGTGAACAAAGTCGAAACGCCCTCAGATAAGAGCATCCTGACCGCCATTTCAGCAGGACTCAGGAAAGATGAGAAGCTCTATGAAAGCATCTACAAGTCGCCAGTGAAGGACTTGGGAGAGTTCTACGAGAGAGTCGCCAAGGAGATCAGGTGGGATGAGACCTTTAAGCCAAAGAAGCCTAGTAACCAGCGAGGTGAAGCAAGCAGTTCCCACCAAGGGAAAAGAAAGGCCAAGATGGGGACAGGCAAAGCGAGCAGAGGCATCAATCCGTTAATGTTGTGGCAAAGCGAGCCAGACCCGAGTCGAGAAGGGAGCGAGCTCGGCGTCAAGGTCGGTACAGGAATTACAGTGTCTTTGTCAGACAGACAGGATCGAATCTTTGTCACCGAGAGAAATAGGGAGAACTTTGGGAAGCCACCCCCTATAGGAGTCCCGAATAGGCACCGAGACTAGAGGAAGTTTTGTGCTTATCACAACGAAAACGGGCATAACACCTCGGACTGGTGGCAGTTGAAGGACGCCATTGAAGAATTGATCAGACGAGGTCGCTTAGGAGAATATGTAGTGTGACCTACAGGTAGATGACCTCAGCAGCAGCGTCCTCAAACCCAAAATCAGCAGCCAGAGCAGCAGCAGCCCCAGCGAGCTCTAGAGCCCGAGCATGAGCCCGCTGTAAGAACTATTTTCACTATTCATGATGGACCTCACATGACAAGTACATCGAACAGGTCACACCAGAGATACGTGAGGGAAGCCAACCACACGCTACTAGTAGATTATAGTGGGGCAGAGGGACTAACTAAGAAGGCGAAGGTGTCATCGGATGACATCATATTCGCTGAGGAAGATGCCTAGAGCGTGCGCTGGCCCCACAACGATGCTATAGTCATCCGAGCAAAGATCAGCAACGCCGAGGTGTGGCGAATTATGATGGATACCGGTAGCTCGGTGAATGTGATGTATAAGGATTGCTTCGATCAGATGGGGTTAAGAACTGAGCAACTTATACCTTTACTAGAGCCCTTATATGGCTTCACAGGAGATGCGGTGACTTCGATAGGCCAAATCAGACTCCCACTCACCCTCGGGGAACTAGGTTGGCAGGCTACTCTACTGGTAGACTTCTTAATCATCAACTACCCGTCAGTGTACAATATGGTGTTGGGACGACCCTCCATGAATGACCTGGACATAGTGACATCCACTAGGACGCTGACAGTTAAATTTCCAACCCCCAACGAAGTAAGATGTGTCCGAGGAGAACAGCATCTGACCAGACGCTGTTACGAGGATGCAGTGAAGATGGGGGTAAGGGGCAAAAAGGTGAATGTGGTTTCAGGTGG
>CM034475.1:22632175-22679725 GCA_019925255.1 Litchi chinensis
GACTTGCAGGAGGAGATTTCATGAGAACAAGTTTCCTCCTGTTGGCTGGAATTCGCCTAGAAGAATGAGCGAGGGCTAGAGCGCAAGCTGGAATTGGCAGTGAACCCTTTGGGGTAGATTTTTGTTGCGGAGAAGAGGATGTGCCAACCTGAACTGGAATTTCAAAAACAGAACGAAGTCTAGGTTTATCACCGATCTTGCCTATGTCCTCCTCAGATCGCAGAAGAAGGGATTCCTTAGGAGGAGCAAAGCTGTAAGCTCTAAGAACAGCGTCATCAAATTTGCTGCTGATACCCGCGCCCTCTGATTTGGCGAGCTTGTTAAGAGCTCGTTCCTCCTCGCTGCTGAGAGGAGACTCGTCCATTTTCAGCGCTGCACAGCAGATGATTAAAAAATGATAATAATAATGATACAAAATAAATTCAGCTCGCTATATTTCCTTTATATATACCTGGTTTCAGGACGAAGCTGAAATTTTTGAGATCTTTGAGAGAGGGGCACGAGACGTAAAACCAGCTCGTCTTATACGGCCCGACGTTGGATTTGCCTTTCGCCTCCCTTTTGAGCAAGAGATCTTTGTATGGCGACTGACGAGCTGTGAGATAGTAAATACCATCCGGCTTCTCTCCTTCTCCTGTGCTCAGAGCCTTGAAGGAGTAGAACTACTGTATAATCTTCGGTGTAGGGGGACGAAGGCCGTTCTTGAGGAAGGCCACGGCCAGTGAGGTCAGCTGCGCGTAAGGGTTTGGAGTCAGCTGGAATGGTGCGAGCTTGACCTTGTTAAGAAATGCGATCAAGTACGGTGGAACGGGGAACCGTAGCCCCTGTTCGAAATGCTGAGTGCTAATAGCAATGAATCCCCTGAGCGGATAACATGCATGATTACTTGAATTAGGCAGCAGTGCACGACAACCAAAGGGGATGTGGAATTGCATGACAAGCCCTTCCACATCAGGACGCTTTAGTGATGTAGGATGACGAGCGAACGTATCACGGGCTTCTCTTCCCTGTATAGCATGAGCTCAGGCTTCATAATGCTCATGAGCTTCACTGCTTGGAGCAATTCCCTTGCGAGTTCCGCTTGAAGACATCTAAAAAAAATAAAAAAAATAAAAAAAAAAAAAGAACGAACCAGAAGGAAAAATGTCATTGCAGAAACAATAATGGTGATGAAACAAAGTAAACCTGAAACAGAAAGTTTGAAGAAAAAGATGTCTCACCTTGAATTGTTGATAAGTTGAAAAAACGGCGAGAAAGGATGTTGATTTCGTGAAAAGGCAGAAGGTCCTGGTTGCTTGAAAGCTTGAACACTTGATTACTTTAAAAGAAAATGACAGATGAAAGAAGAAAATGAAAAGGGTCCATTGATTTATATAGACAAGCAAGTGTGAGCCCTAACCGTCAGATCTTTGAAAAGTGTAACCGTCATAAATCTGACCGTGCAGCGTGAGGTACGGCTTTGGAAATCATGCAGCCGTCAGTTGAAAGACGTGCGCATTAAATACGCGTGTAAAGGACGTGCAAACGTCGCTTCAGTTACCACCTGCATGATCGCCACGTGTCGCAACTGAAAAGGTGGAATTTGAAAGTGCACGGAGGCAGTTATAAAGGTAAGCATGCCAAGGAAGCCAACTTTTACCAGCTAGTTTGAGCTCTCAGCTCGCAGAAGCGAACTGAAAGCTGAGGGGCTAATATTGTATATATTTTTCGGACTCGTTAATTGGGCTGGTAAAAGTCCAATTTAGGCCCATTTAAGACCCGATAAGAAGGCCCAATAGGGTCAGCCCAATCAAAGCCCATCAGATGAGGCCCAGTATTGACTCTAAGCCCAGCAAGCTCTTCAACTCGCCTAAAGAGATTCTCCAGCTGGCATCAACAGACCCATAAACACAGCCAGGTCGCAGCTCGTCTCTCAGCGAGCTCGAGCTCGAGACCACCATAGACACCTCAGCTCGTCCAAGAACGTAATAAGTGCAGTATCTTCCAGAAACAGGCAGTTACCAAGTTCAACCATGATTCTCTCTTCGAATATGGTAATTACCCAGTCAAACCATGATTTCCTCGTCAGATATGAAGATCTATTCAAATTCAAATTCAAATCAACCCTATCTCGAGATAATTATAGTAATTTCCTAATATTATCCAAACATATTACGAAGTGTAATTAATCCACAATTCTTTTCCTTATTTCTCCCAATTATTTAGGGAATGTAATTAATTCAGGATTCTTTTCCTGATTTGCTACAACCAGAATTGTAACACCTCTTTCCCTATAAATAGGGATTAAAATCATTGTAACATGGACACAATATTCAAAATATACTGTCACTCTACTGAGATTAAGAGTTGGACAGTCGTGGACGTAGGCTTTAATTGCTAAACCATGTAAAAGTTCGGTGCTTAGGTTTATTCTTGGTTCTTTGTTGTGTCTTTTCTAGATTTTTGTGTTTTCTCACATTGATTGCAGGTATTGGGCATTGATTACTCGTCGACTGAATTCCAACGTCGACATAAACAATATTTTCTTTTTGTTAGACTAAAGCTAAAAATCTCCCTTTTATTAATGGGTTTGTGATGGAAACCAAGGAAGCAAGTCTAATGATCTTTGAGCATCAACGGAGGACCTATGACAATGGTTAGAGCTAAGAGAATGAAGAAGGCGTTAAATGGGCTGGTTCTAAGAAACTTAGGCCAAGAGTCTTGCGCAATAAGAGTTAGACGACATGGAAGGGACTCTAAGGCTTCAAAACATGATTCAAGTCCAAGATCATAAAGATTGAAGGCTTGGGTGGCTATTTGAAGGCAAATTAGACTGGTTTCATTTGTTTGTATTAATTTGAGCCTAATTTGTTTATGGGCTGATTTTAATTGAGTTAATTTATTTAATTAGCTTGCTAAATATCAAACTTTGATTACATTGGACTTTTATTTGCTTAATTTCATGATAGATCATTAGTTTATGTTTTAGGCTGTCAAATTTAATTATTTTTAGCCCAAACTTAGTTAATTTAAGCCCAAGTGGGGTGTATTAAGGTGTTAGGGTATCCAAGTGATGTTTAGAAGCTAGGGTTTCAATTATTTTATATATAAAAGGCCATGTGATCTTCAAAAACGAATTAGTCAATTTTTGAATGAAATTTCAGTTTTCTCTCTTTGTTCTTGAAGAACTTTGAAAATTTATCAAGTTTAAATCTTGAGTTATCAACTTAACTTATCTCCCTCATTCTTCTCTTATTCTTGGGAGTGGCATCTTTGTTATCTTGGTTCGTGGTTCGCTAATCATCGGGTCAAGGTACTTTCTTTTTATTTTCTTTTATCTATTTATGAATTAAACTTTCTTGGGGTTGTTGATTCAATTGTTTATGGGTGTCGTATCATATATATATGGGGTTCTCATCAGTTTGACTACATTACCAAACCGCTCACCTTATCCCTTAACTGGAGCCCTTGAATCAGTTATAATGATAGTTATTGAAGTCAGTCCAAAGATTTCAATTGAAGGGTAAGGTTAGTGGTTGAGTAAACTTAATTAATTATTGATTTTCAAAAAATCTCTTTCATTAGTCAATACATAGGTTAAATTCTCCCAGATTTTATAATCTCTTACAATAAATTCTGTATTTTTAATATCTACATCATTATTTTTTTTTAATTTTTTAAATATCCATAGCTCTATATAATAATAATAGTGAAATTCAGGAGAGTAGAATAGTAAGGACCAAAGAAGACAATGAAGGAGACAAGGTTGGAAGTAAAACGCACTATGAAATTATCGTGTCAATAACTAATCATTGGGTCAATAACTTTCCAGAAGAAATGACAATTGTAAAATTTCTATCTCAATCATATACATATGTTCATAAAGTTTTTCTTTATATGTTCATTGTACAACCGATTAAACGACTAACAAGATGCTCTGCTGAACTAAATATGCAGTACTACTACAATCCACGAGACAAAAAATTTAGGTCTAAAAAAGCTATGGAAGCATACCTCGCGTCAATGATGGCTTTCTCCCGTAGCGTCTTCTGTCCACAAAAAGTTAAATTTACATGTCTTTGTGGTGGGTTGGTCTTGTGCCTCATAGATTGTGGTTTGTTGTTTGGGATTTAGGTTTTGTGGTGGTCTTGAAATTGAAGTAGATTTGGACTTTTTGTAAGTCAATACAAGTTGTAGATTTTAGAGTTTGATTTTTATGGGTAAGTTTAGATTTAGTTAAATATTTTTACAAATGTTTAACTACCTTACTGGTTGAATAAAGTTATCTATAAATAATAACCGTTGGATTGATTGTAACTTTTTACAAATAATATTTTTGGCAATGGAAGAACACTAGCTTTATAATCATTGAAAATTTAACAATTGCAGGGGTTCTCTTAAAATATGTAGGCTCTCATCTCATTTGTGATCTTCAACTTATTTTCGCGAAGATATTTGATGGGGAGTTCGACAAGATTTACACATTTCAAAGAGAGCTATATTTTTTATGTGTTGGGTCTTATGCAGGTCTTGTATACATTGCCATGATTTTAAATAATTTTGTTGTGTTATGACATGGATTTTCCATAACTTGCCCATAAAAAAGTAGCAGATTTAATTTGATTTTTTTCCTATCCGCCTTTTTGGATTATTGGGATTTTTCAACTTAACCCTTTTTCCTTTCTCCTTTATTAATCATTTTTGGTGTTGTCATTATTTTCTTTTTAAGTTTCATAGTAGAAAATGCGGTCACCAATTTCTCTATTATCATTTTGTTTTTTAATTTTTAACTTTCATAAAAAGGACAATCTTGACATTTGCTTAGTCTCTAGAATCAACTTAAAAAAAAAATCAATTACCACTTTTAAATTCTAAGGAGTTTTTGCTGAATAAATAAACATTACCATTTTGGTGTCTTTACGTTAAACCTCAAGCTAGATGGCCTTTTATTTAACAATGAAAGTTAAATGAAGAATGAAGCAGAGTAAGTAGTATTTTACCTTTACATAAAGTAATAACTAGGTGGAAATTACAATTTTAAACTAAAAATTTGTTTTTGACCCATAAATAATTATTTATTTTTAGTATCAAAAGTAAACTTATTGTTTCTTCACTATTATTTAATATACTACCTTGTCTCAATACCCAAAAAATCTCAAATTTTGCTAAAATTTGGGAGGAATATGAAGAATTTTAATCCATCCACGGTTTGCATGGAATTTTTTAAACCCAAAATTTGTTTAGATTAGTTTTGTGCCTAAATATAGTCTCAACTCACAAAAGTTTACTTTTTTAATAATGAACAAATCAAGACTAAATAATAATAATAATAAGGGTTAGGCTATATTAATGTTAAATTTTAACCTAAAAAGGTGATTTCAACGTTCATCCATACATTTTTAGTGAAGGTATAGTCAAAAAAAGTAGAAGAATTCAGGATTGTAAGCCATAATAATAATAATAATAATAATAATAATAATAATAATAATAATAATAATAAGCATGCAAGTTAAGCCTGATCCAAAGGTATATAGTGTGCCATTCACACCCATATTAATGATGTTGTAAATTACAATCATGTCTTATTTCTTAAACCTAAATTTTAAGAAAAAATTCAACACTTAAAAAAAAAATTACAAACCAATAAACAGCTCTATATAATATGAATTTAAGCATTTGATTTTAACAGAGTCTTTGCTAGTCAATCCAGTTAGCAACTTGTCCAGATTGATTACTTAATTTCCTAAAATAAATGACAATGAATAGGATATGATATTTATATTCAATACCACGACCAAAATTTTATATGTTGATAAGTATCCCTTCAATTGATATCATGCCAAAAAATAACTGATTTAAAAAAAAAAAAAAAGTAACTGATTTTTAATAAAAGGGTATAAAATTCTTTTTAACAACTGAAAAGGAATGAGAATGAGATTTCTAACTGGAGTGGAGGAAATGAGATTCTCATTCCACAGCCTCAAATTCATTTGTGTTGACGTTCAGAAACGGTCAATCCAGAGATTCAGGGGCCTAGACTGCCAGCGAGGTAATTAAAAAGTGATAACAGTGGTGGATGCGTGATAAATGAACAGTAAATGGAGTTTAAGGTTGGTGAAGCTTAATTAAGTCGAAAGAATATTGGTCGTGACAGTTAGATGAATGTAATGAGGTGATCAGTGAAGACAAGTGGGAGAAAGAAGAATGCAAAACATAAGGATTTTTACATGGTTTGGCTACTGCGCCTACATCCACGGCCACTCTGATGTAATTCCGGCAGAGTGACGGTACTCTAGTATTTTCAGCTTATTTGTACAGTAAAGATCTCCCCTATTTATAGAGAGAGAAATGATAAAAAGAAATACAAAAAAATGTAATACACGTTAAAATTATGACAGTCTCAACTAATCCTGACATAAGTCATGCTTCATTTATTATAAAGGTGATTATTGTTCTCTCCCTGCACACGTCTGTATTTAATGCACCAGGAGAGGTCTTTCCTTCATTAATTGTATAGCCACCGTATTGAATGCTTCTGGGTAATTGTGTGGATGGTTTCCGACGGGAAATCATGAGAGTTTGTGACTCTGATGACTTGCTGCATACGATATCCCCTGAATAAGCTCTCTGGTCAATCAAGTCGTGCAAGCTGTAGAGGCGTAGACGTGGCCAGGAGAGGTGGTCAGACGGTCTGGAGATTTCTGCGGGCTCGCGACCTGAGCGATCTCGCGAGATGAACGAGCTGGTGATGTGGATAGGAGGTACGCTTAGGCGGTCTGGAAGTTATTGCGAGCTCGAGACCTGAATGGCCTCGCGGGCTGGTCGGGCTTGCAACTGCGACCTGATGCTCGAGTCTTCTGGGCTTCTGTTCCTGTTCAAGTCCATTGGGCTTATACTGACTCATTTAGTCAAATCAAAAGAATGGGCATAACACAAGCCCCCCAGCTGTCAGTGCTGTCTGCGGATTGGGAGTTGATTCAAATACGATTGGCGCCCATTTGCGAGCTTTTAGGCGCCGTTTCAACTTCTGTTCTGTAACCGCTAACACGTGGCGTTCACGCAGACGTCGGAGCCATAAACGTGCCTTGGGACCGTATGCATTAAATGCGCACGTCTTGTAACTGACATTGCACGACTACGCAGGATCGAGGCTGGTGTTGGGCCGTTGGATTTTTGGTGGTTATGCCTTTACGCTGGATCGGACAGCTGGGGGATGGATGTCTGGGTCTATACAATCCAGATGTCTTTTCCGATTCCCATTTTCGCTTCTTTGATACGACACTAACACCCCATTTTTACCATTTTTCTTTTCTGCTTCTTCTGCACTTCTTCCATTTCTTGACAACTTCTCCAGACTTTATTGCTTCAGAGATCAGTTACCATCTCCAGCACGCCATCCCCAGCACGAGCAAGGTAATTCTCCCTAACTTCGCCTTTTCATACTTTTTGAAGGTTTGCTTCTGGTCTATAGTATCTATTTTTGTTTTCGTGCCATGTTTGAGAATCGCCATGTGTCTGCTTTATATTTAGAGATTTCTGTATTTGGTGTTTGAATCTTTGTGTCCACTAGGGGCGACTTGGCTATCAGCCTGGGTGTCCCATATCATTGTTGAACTATGAAGTCCGGTTTTGGACTTTTCCTTACTATGAATTGTACTTTGTTAATTTGTTTTGTGCTGGTTCATTTGGAACCTTTGTCATTTGTTGACGTTGCTTAGGATTTTGACTAGAATGTCCCTGTACTGCTTGATAGGGTACCTGCAGACATAGGGTTAGCGATGTAAACATTAAGAAGACATAGTACCTGATGGGCCCATGTATATGGGCCTCCATAGCCTTTGGTGGCCAAGTGTGCAACCTGACGCATAGGATAATAGCTCTAGGAACTCTTTTCCGTAGCTGGCTAGGCTCAGCATGCTATAAGCGTTCTGATGTCGTTCCTTCTATGCTGTAGATGTCAGGTCGCTCACGTACTGGTCGCGGTAGGGCTTCTGCTTCTAGAGGGCAGGCAAGGCGCCGGTTAGAGAAACCGAGGCTGCGACCTCACGAGCTAGCGAGTCTACTGAGGAGGTCGTAGGAAGGGATGAGGCCGCAGAGAGGGAAGCCCGACATCCCTTTATTCATACGTCTTCGAGCACAACCCTCTCGACGCTGGAAGCTTGGGCTCGAGACTTCAGCCTCCCCATGGGGTGCCGAGCTAATGTTCCCAAGGCCAGTGATCGGGCTGTGAACCCACCTGAGGGCTTTGTGGCGATCAGTCATGAGCATATAGAGCTTGGGTTTAGGTTTCCAGTCCCCACCTATCTCAAGGACTTGCTGAATGATCTGCAGCTCGCCCCCTTTCAATTGACCCCGAACTTGTATGCATACATAACTACCTTGGTCGCGATGTTCATAAAATACGGGTTCGGGCCTCCTACACCTCGCATTATCTGCGACCTTTTCAGCTTCAAGGGGACCCATAAAAAGGACGCCTCGCGAAGGGACGGGCTCTACTACGTTACACCCCGTCAATCCTCTCAATATAGGGCATATCTGCCCCAGGACTACACCAAGTCCAACATGAGGGAATATAAGTCTCGCTGGGTTCTAGTCACATGTACTTCGCTCGGAGGTCTGCACAACAGGAGTTTCGTGCTGGATCCTGGTAGTCAAAGACTTGTAGCCCATAAAAATAGTTACACATGCACAAGGATAATAAAAAATATATTATTATTATTATTATTATTATTATTAACGGACTTGTTTTTGCTTTGCAGACGTCGCTATCCCTAAGTACGAGCTTGATGATGATGAGCTCGCGACTCTAAACACTTACGCGACGGTCAAAAGACCAAGTGATGATTTCTTCCCCACGAATAGCTAGCTGGTAGAACGGGGCCTCGCACCACTTGCCACAAGTCCCCTTTTGAACCTAAATAAGGACCTGGGGATACGAGGAGAAAGAAGTGAGGTTCGCTCAGTCTTTGCTGCCCCTGAACAGTCCGAGTCAGAACCACAACCTTTGCCACAAGATTCCTCGAGCACGTCCACTAGCACATCTTCGGACAATATGTGAAGGTTCGCGCTGTCCATTCCTCCCATCAGATCGCTTCCATCGTCCAAGGCACTAGAGGTCGTTGAAGTGGATGATACTTCTTTGGACCCTTCTCGGAGAGTGCTTTCTTAGCCCGCTGCAGCTGCTTCTCCTCAAGCCGGGTCGGTGGCAACACCTCAGAAGCGAGCTGCTCCATCTGGAGGGGAAAGTCCTTCCCCAACAAAGAGGACTGGGGTTTCTATCGAGAGGGACTCAGTTTCGTCGGAGTCTGAGGCCTTCATCAGGAAGAGGAAAGGAAAGGCCATAGCCGAGCCTCCAGCCCCAAAATGCAAGTGACAGGACCCTTCCCAAACCTTATCTAGACTCTTGTCTGGAGGATCCTACCGGGCACTTCAACGGACTCATAGAACCTGACTCGTCGGATCGAAGACATCCGAGAAGCGAACCCTAACTTTCTTCAACCGGTTTACTCGTTTAAACTTAAACATTCAGTTTTCTTTAAACTAGTTGGGAGTGATAAAATTTTTCGCGATTTTATTTCAAATATTTTTACAAAATTTTCGGCAGCATAACAGCTGCATTTTTTATAAAACCGAAATTTACCTGTCAAGAAACTTACACTTCGACTAAAATCTCAATTCCTCCCAACTTCTTTATTCCCAAACATACAATATTCATCATCATTTTTCCACAAACATGCAACATCAACACCCAATTCTCAATTAATAAGTACGAACTCATGTAAAATATATCTAGATGCATCATATATATAAAATGCATGAATATTTACAAATATACAATTTCAAAATAGGAATATTTGTTTCACAATTATATATCCATCTCATACATAAAGTTTTACATCATCACATGTCATGAATCGCCCACCTATATATACACAACAAAATGATGTCGTCCGCGGTGGCACACAATGAAATATAAATAGGCTACACAATAAATAAATAAGTTAGTGCAACGAAGATATACAATATCACATACACTAACATAGCAATTTATAATTTCTTTCAAAAACTCTCATGTATACCCTCGAAACATTCTAACCATCACGAGCGATTTTAACTAATGCTAACGTGAAGCTACTAAAGTATCTCGACCACTACAATACGGAATTTACTGCATCGCATGTAGGGTGATAACTTTCATAACTGAGCAACTACAACGCAGAATTCTCTGCATCGCAATTGTAGTGCTAAAACTCTAGGCGACTACGATCGGAATTTACTGCATCGCCACGTAGTGCCAAACTATAAAATAACCAACTACGTGCGGAATTGTCTGCATCGCAACGCAGCGCTTATACTTTCTATGAAACTGAGTAACTACGGACGAAATTTTCTGGGTCGTCGCGTAGTGCTAACTTTTCTCTAATCTGAGCGACTACGGACGGAATTTACTACGTCGTCACGTAGCGGTAAATCTCATTATATCTTAAGGAATATACGTGATTTTAAAACTATATTTATTTAGTGCCAAAAGCACAAAACTAACTCGTTTTGAAACTTCTAAAAACTCTTATCTCAACTCTTTTCTTTTTAAATTACTTAGTATTACTTTAAATCGCTTCATGGATTTCATAAGAATCCATATATTCAACTTTCACTTAAATGGTTTAAAAATCATTATTGTTTCTATTCAACATAATTGAAAAAGAATCGAAATATCACTTGGAAAAACTATAAATGACAAAGCATTTACCTTGTAACTGCATCAAATGCCTCCACGAGTCTCGGGGCCCTCAATGGCTCACTCTTCACCTACACAATATTTTTTCATTATTACATGTGGCAAAAATCTAAATTCTCAACTTAAGGTTAATAATCTCAACTAAAACCATTTTTCTCTATATGACCTCCTAACTTGTTTCTAACTTAACCAAAACTCTCTAACTTCGATTTCTTAGTAAAATTTTCGGTTTTAGACCCCTAGGGATACCCCTACGTGGTCCGTTTACTTGATAGAGGCCAAAAACGAAAAATCAACTTTTTAAGCGAAATTGATAGCCCTTAACAGAACGCACTGCTGCGCACTGCTCGGGGCTCCGTTTTTCTTCGTTCTTTTTCCTACAGTTCACTTATCTCACATTCTAATCACACGTCAAATTTCGTTGAAAAATATTATCGTTTGCTAAGTCAAATCTAAGGAAAACGCCCGATTTCGGATACTTTCGGACACTTTTAGTACGCCTTTTGTATACTTTTTCGTTTCGGCTTAGCGAGACTAGTTTTTCTTCTATAGCTAAGTTTCATTTAACTAATTATGACCAATTAAACTCAAACCATGCACTAAAAATTGCATTTACATAGTCGTTTCACTTCTCAGAGCTCTAACAACACTATTTTGCGCCTAACTTGCACAACTTTTATCGGATTCGATCCGTTCCAAAACCTATGATTTTCTATGGTTCCTAGGCATCATTTGAGGTGTGGAACACCCTCATATAGGTCAGATATAGTCAGGTTTCCTCTAACTCAAATTTTGAGCTCGGGTTCATAAAGTTGTTAAAACTAGCTCTATTGAGCTTCTATCCTTCCTCTATGCTTTCCTATACTTTTCTAATCATTTTTATGCTCAAACTTGGGTTCAAAACCTCTTAATTTGAGAGCTTATTTACTATCCATTATAGTCATAACACACACATAAACATTACTTGTTCATTTGAACACTAAAAATTCACTCAAAACTTTCATCAACTAGTTGGTATGTGTGAGAGTTGATTTTGTTTCCACTTAAATCAAATATGTGGCAGCCCATAAATACAACCCTAAGCTACCATTTACACCCAACAACATATCCTCTAAGGTTCTATAACAATCACTTAGGTTTTGCACTATTTTTAGTGTAAAACCTCCAATAACACACAACAAAATTCTGCAGAAACAATTTCAACATCTCTACTGAAATTTTCAGCAACGAAAAGGAAGAGAGAACTAATTTCTTACTTGGTTCTTGATTTAGGGAGTTGAGAGGGACTTGGGAGAGGATTTAAAGAGGAGGATTGATGCTTGGATGAGCTGGAAATGGGCTGTCTTCTTCCACTTTTCCTTGTTGCCGTTTCTGCCCTACAGTTTGCACGTTTGCTATTCTGTCTTCGGCTCTTATGGTCTCAGCTGGTTGGATGCACGGAAATGACTCTTGTTTGCTGAAAATTTTTCAGTCAAGTGTTGCTTATATACTAATTACACTTCTCTAATTTGCATCATTGCCCCATATCTTTTTAATTCACACAACTTCCTCTCAATTTCCCTTTTATTTTCACTACTGTCCAGCTTTGTTTTCTTTTCTGGCAGCTGCTGTTTTCTTCTTTGTTTCACACCTATTTTCTTCTTTTCTTGCTGAAATCTTGCTAAGTGTTCAATATATATAATTAAATTTCATAAAAATGACATTTATATCCCCTTTTTAACTTGTTTGAGTATCATTTTCTCTCCTTCTCTACTCCATACGAGAATCACTTTTATTTTTTATTTTTATGGCAACTTTGCACTCTTCACTTGTTCATTTTGCTTCTAAGTATCTTGTTTATATATTTCATTAATGTTTTATGGAATATTAAGCTTGTCCCTTTGATTTGTTTTGTCTATTATCCATGTTTTTATTTAATCTCATCAAAATAAATAAATCATTTATCCTACTAAAACATTTTAGAATTCTCACTTGTGCACTTGTTTATATTGTTTTCTTTAACTTGTCTCTTATCTATGGATGAATCATTTTACTCTTCATTGATCTTTTTCTTTACTAAATGTATTGTGATGTAATTCTAGAATGAGTGTTCGCTCTTCGACGAATTGATTTAGTTTAACATTTACTAGATTTCTTATTTAAACTTTCTAATTACATTTCTAACATTAGGAAGTTAAAGGAATCGAGACTGGGGGTTTATAGCAAGGGTGTCGTTGAAGCCCGCAAGCCTAGGGCAGTCGTTATTTGCAGGGAGCCGAGCACTGGGGCACTTAGGCGATCTGCAGGGTCTGCTGGGGAGTCATAGGCAGATTCTGGGCTGCACCCTGACGTAGCGAGGGAGATGGAATATTTCAGTAGCTTCGTGAATCTTGTGCCTGAAGTCATGAGGGAGCGTACCCCGAAGCTGCAGAAGCCTGAGGTCGCAGGTCGGAAGCTCATGGGCTATACAGCTCGTCATGCAGTGCTGGTAAGACTCAAGCTCCTTCACATTTTCTGTCTTTCCTTCACTTCAATTTTTAACCCCTTTTTTACCTTTTCAGTTAGGCATGGTAGTGATGAAGCTGATAAAGGAGATTGACGACCCGCTTGGTAAGAAGGAGGCTTTCAGGCTGGCTAAGAAGTAGTTCGAGGAGGAGAAGAAGATGTTGTAGGATGAAGTGAACCTCCTCCAGGACGAGCATGGAAAGCTCGATGCCAAGCTTCGAGACGTTGATACAGCCTTGTCACAAGAAACTGCTCGTAGGGAGGCGGCTACCTCTGAAGTCAACAAGGCCCATAGTGAGCTGAAGCAAGTCAAAGGCGAGCTGAGTGCTGCACAGAAGAAAACAAAGGTTACTGAGAATAAAGTAAAACAGCAACAGCAGGAATTGGCTTCAACCAAGGAAAAGCTCGCCGGGGTAGAGGAGAAGCTGGCTCAAATCGAGGGGAACATTGCAACCCAGATATCCCAAGAGCGGGACAAGGCCGCTTCAAAGAACGAAAGGGCTTTCTTGTTCACCATGTGGGAGCACTACCCGGACTTGGACTACTCCTTCTTTGGACCGCCCGCTGTCGAGGCGATACAAGAGTTTGTGGAACATGCTGCCAGCATTCAGGGCGCGCAATATAATGGTGCTTCCCCTGCTCATCTAGTCGATCCATCTGCTGTCCCAGTCCCTTCACCAGAGCAAGCCCTTGAGGGACCTTCAACTTTCGAGGATCCACTAGCACCGGAGCCCCCAGTACAAGCCTCTCCTGATCCTCCTGCTCCTGAGGATGCCCCTACACCGGAACCCCCAGCAGCAGCTCCTTCTGATCCTCCTGCTCCATCAGACACACCTGCTAACGCCTAGGATGAACATTTCAGCTTTATTTACTTATTTCATTTTGCCTTGTTTGGAATATTCAAATTTTTTCCTCTTTTTGTAAGGACTTGATGAGCAATCAGCGGATTTAAATAATAAACGGATCATAACAAGGATATCAAATATTACTAAGTAAATCACAATCGTGAAAATTACGTTAACTTACGAGTTCGCTACCTATAGCCAATCATAACACTAATGGTATGTTAGCTCGTAAGCGTTTAAATTTACAGATAGCTCAATCGAGCAAATACCTGACCATGTAAGCAATATAATTGGGCGACCCCTAAAAAATAGGCACGAACTTATAACTCGTAGGGTGCTCGTTCTGAACTCTCTTGCCTTATATCTTGCACTGGCGTTTAGTGCGTTCGAGAGTAACATTTTCCCAAACTTTGAAATTTCAGCTTGTTGTAGTACTTGTAATTCGGGGTCAAGCCCCCATCGCGGGTGGCCCCCTTTCGCGAAGTTACGAGACAGCTTTATATTTGAGAGTCGTAGCTATAACCCCTCCCGTAAGGTCACGGGGCAATTCTTTTCGTGAGGTCGCAAGGCAGTTTTATGTTTGAGAGCTGTAGCCATAGCCCTTCCCGCGAGGTCGCGGGACAATTCTTTTCGTGAGGTCGCGAGACAGCTTTATATTTGAGAGCCGTAGCCATAGCCCCTCTCGTGAGATCGTGAGGCAATTCTTTTCGTGAGGTAGCGAGCCTAACGAGTGCCTCGCTGACAGCTCGCAGGTCACCCCTCTTTGAAGTCTTCGACACATTGGAGGTCCCTAGTTGAACCCTCCAGGGCGCGGAGATCGCAACCCTTTCCGCGGGTGAAACCCTTTGTATCATTAATGGATCCCATGTAGCGCCCTTCAGGGTGCTGATAGCTACCCCTTCCGCGGGTGGGACCCTCATTGTAACTCCTTCCACAGGCTATAGCCTTCCAGAGTACAGTGACTCGAGCCTCCAGATGATTCCCTCCAGAGCGCACAGATGGCAGCTCCTTCCACGGGTCACATCTGGATACCTTTCCCCCCCCCCCCCCCCCCCCCCCCCGCAAGCAATCACTCTCATGGGGGGGAGGGGGGGCGTTATATCTGGATTGAAGAGATTGTAGCTGATAGACGATCCCTTGGACTCATAACAGAGGACAGCTTACAGATCGCGAGGTCACTCTAAGATAGCTCGAATAGAATGTGGCAATGAGCCGTTTGCGAGCAGAGAGCGAGCATTGTGAGAAGCATCTGCAACAATCGCGCCTGTATAACATCCACGAGTAGTTCGTAGGTCGTAGGATATAGCGGCTGCGAGCTGAAAAATGAGTCTGTCACTTGTTGATGTAAACTTCTCCAGCGAGGATGATATAATTAGGCCGAGCATCGGCTAACGAAGAATCCTCGAATGAGATTTGTTGACATTTCTTGCCAGATAATATATATGTAGCTTTGGCGAGCATTTATGCAAGTGTTTTGGTTGTAAGTGATTCCTTAGATGTTTACACAGATATCTTCACGAAATAATAATATATATAATAATAAACTACAGCTCATTTTCTTAAGAAAGAGATTTCATTAAATCCGCTCTTTTCAACATGTACGTTTGCCAGTTCAACCAGTTTGCTTTCTGCATTAGATGTAGCACATACAACAGAAAACCAGTGAAAGCATTTTTATAGACAATCATCAAAGCAAATCATGCATAAAGTTAGAGCGGGCTGACAGTTTTATGTATAATAGGGCCGAAGGTGCTCAGTATTCCAGGCTCGGGGTAGCTCTAATCCGTCCATATTGGCTAAGTGATAGGCACCGTTCTCCAGACTCTTCTTGATGAGGTATGGCCCTTCCTAGTTAGATCTGAGTGCTTCATCGCTTGCCTTGTGAGCTCCGGGAAGGACTAGTCTCAGGATAAGGTCACCTGCCTTGTAGATCCAAGCTCGCACCTTCTTGTTGTAGTACCTGATAATTCTCTGTTGGTACACGGCTATCCTCATGCGAGCTGCTTCCCTTGCCTCCTCGACTGGGTCCAAGCTGGCAGCGAGCAGCTGGTCATTGTCTTCAGGTCGGAATGAGGCTCTTCGCTGGCTGGTGACTTCGAATTCTGCTGGGATCATGGCCTCTGTTTCGTAGACCATGGAAAATGGAGTTTCACCAGTAGAGCTGCGAGCTGTGGTCATGTACGCCCAAAGGACTTTCTGTAACTCGTCCACCCAAGCCCCTTTTCTCGCTTCTAACTTGGTCTTCAGAGTCTGCTTGATGATCTTGTTCACAGCCTCAACTTGACCGTTGACTTGAGGGTGGTCCACAGCTGTGAAGCTTTTCACGATTCCGAGCTCATTACAGAAATCTATGAACTGCGTCTCGTTGTCTGTCACAAGCTACTTAGGAATTCCGAACCTGCAAATGATGTTGTTCTACACAAACTTCTCTATCTTTGAGGTGGAGATCTCTGCTAGCTCTTTAGCTTCGGCCCATTTGGTGAAGTAATCCACAGTAACCACAGTGTGCTTGCAGCTACCTCGAGCTGTGGGTAAGGGTCCGATAAGGTCCATTCCCCAGATTGCGAAAGGTCACGGACTCACCATCTGCTGGAGGTAGGCTGGTGGAGCTCGTGGGATTTTGGCAACCCTCTGGCACTTATCACATTTCTTCACTAGATCTATGGCATCTTGCTTCATAGTCGACCAGTAGAACCCCTGCCTGAGGGCTTTCTGAGCTAAGGATAATGCTCCTGCATGGTTCCCACAATAACCTGCATAAATATCCCTCAGTACTATCTCACAGTCCTCGTCATATATATATTGCAGCAGCGGGGTCGAGAATCCCTTCTTGTACAACCTGTCATCATAAATGCAGTATCGGGCTACTCTAGCTCGTAAGCGCCGAGCTTCCAGCTTGTCCTCCGGCAGCTTCCTCTCCTACAGGTAGCCTAATAACGAACTCATCCAGGAGTTAAGCCGGACTTGCATGAACATCATTACCTCTTTGTCCTCAATGCTTGGAGTCGACAGAAATTCCACAGGTATAGACTCCAGGAGATCAGCATCCTGAGCTATGCTCGTTGGAGGATCCATCCACATATAGTTCCCAAGTTTGTCCACCTGCTAGCTCATCCTGTTCTGGTACTGGCCCTGTAAATTCAACAATGAAATCCACGAGGGCTTGGGCCTTGACTGCTGTTCTAGGCTTGTACTCTATGTCAAACCGGGCGAGTTCGATGGCCCATTTGAGGAGCCTGCCTGAAGTGTCGGCTATCTGGAGGATTTGCCTGAAGGGATATTACGTGAGGACCTCTATTTGATGAGCTTGGAAGTAAGGACCCAGCTTCCTCGAGGAGGTCACCAGATAGTATGCGAGCTTCTCCATCTATGAATAGCGAGTCTCCGTGTCGACCAGTCTCTTACCGATGTAGTAAACCGGCAGCTGCACCTTCTCTTCTTCTCTCATCAAAGCTGCGCTCAAAGCATGTTCGGACACGCCCAAATACAAGAACAACTTTTCTCCTTCCTTTGGCTTGGATAGAAGAGGAGCTTGGCCCATGTATTCCTTCAGCTTCTGGAATGCTTCTTCACAATGCTCAGTCCATTCGAAGTTCTTGGCTCTCTTTATTGCTTCGAAAAAGGGCATGCAGTTGTCAGTAGTCTTCGAGATGAACCGATTACGGGCTGCGACCTGACCGTTGAGTCTCTACACATCCTTGATTCTGAAGGGGGATTTCATCTCCACGAGCGCCCTGATCTTCTCTGGATTGGCCTCTATTCCCTTACTATTCACCATAAAACCAAGGAACTTACCAGATGCTACCCTAAAGACACACTTAAAAGGATTTAACTTCATCCCATAGTTCATGAGGACTTTGAACGTTTCATCAAGGTTGTGGACATGATCTGCGGCTCTTTAGGACTTCACTAGCATATCATCTACATACACCTTCATCGTCTTCCCAATCTACTCTTAAAACATGGTGTTGACCAGCCGTTGGTAAGTCGCTCCTACGTTCTTCAGCCCGAAGGGCATCACCCTATAGCAATACAATCCCCTATCAGTAACAAAAGAGGTGCGCTCCTCGTCCTCCGGGCTCATAGGGATTTGGTTGTATCCTGAGTAGGCATCCATGAAACTCAAGAGTTGGTGTCCTGCTGTCGCATCTACCAACTGATCAATCCTGGGCAATGGGAAACTATCCTTTGGACAGGCCTTGTTCAGGTCGGTGAAGTCAACACACGTCCTCCACTTCTCGTTCTTTTTCTTCACCAGGACTGGATTCGCGACCCAAACAGGATAACGTGCCTCCTTAATGAACTCGTTGGCCAGCAGCTTCTCGACCTCCTCCTTCAGAGCTGCATAGGGTTCCGGGGTCATTGGTCTCCTCCTTTGGTGGACTGGTCTGTGCTGGGGATCTACGTTCAGTCTATGGCACATGACATCAGGATCTATCCCCACCATGTCTTCGTGATTCCAAGCGAAGACATCAAGGTTCATCTTCAGAAAGTTTACGATCTCAGCCTTCATTTCTTACTACAAGTCTCTCCCTACTTTTAAGCATCTCTCTGGGTCTGCCTCGCTGACTTGCACATCTTCCAGCTTCTCAATAGGTCCTGTAGACCTGTCTGCATCCACCTCACGAGGATCAAGGTCGTTGCTCACTCCTGCTTCAGAGATAGCTTGTGGTTGGCCACCCGAAACCACATTTACTTTCTTTCCTCGAACCCCCATCTTCACCGCGTCTTCATAACATCGCTTGGCCAAGTGCTGTTCCCCCTAGACATAGCCTATTCCATTGGGAGTTGGGAACTTGACCGTCAGGGTCCTGGTGGATGTGACCATATCCAGCTCGTTCATCAAAGGTCGCCTCAAGACCACGTTGTATGCTGATAGACTGTTGATAATCAAGAAGTCTGTAAGGGCTGTAGCTTGCCGTCCCGGCTCTCCAAGGGTGAGAGGTAGTCTGATTTGGCCCACCGGTATCACTACATCTCCAGTGAAACCATAGAAGGGTTCTGGTGAGGGTGTCAACTGCTCAGCTCCTAGCCCTATCTGATCATAGCAATCTTTATACATGACGTTGACCGAGCTGCCAGTGTCGATCATTATCCTCCGTACTTCAACATTACTGATCTGGGCCCGGACTACAATTGCATCGTTGTAGGGCCAGTGTACTCCTCTCACATCCTCTTCCGTGAACACAATGCTATCCGAGGACACCTTGGCCCTTTTGGTGGGTCCCTTAGCTCCTCCATACTCTGCCAGCAGGGTATGGTTGGCCTCCCTTACATACCTCCGGCGTGACCCGTTTGAAGTACCTGCCATATGAGGCCCACCATGAATAGTGAAAATTATTATTACAGCGGGCTCGCGTTTGGGCTCTGGAGCTTGCTGAGGCTGCTGCTGCTCGGGCTACTGGCCTTGGCCCTGAGATCGTTGATGTTGAGATCGTCCGCCAGCAGGTTGTACAATATAGTCCCCTAAGCGGCCTCGCTTATCAACTCTTCAATGGCATCTTTCAACTGCCAATAGTCTGACGTATTATGCCCGTTCTCATTATGGTAGGCACAGTACTTTCTCGGGTCTCGACGTCGGTTGGGAGCTCCTGTCAGGGGTGGCTTCCCGAAGTTCTCCCTGTTTCTCTCTGTGATGAAGATCCTGTCTTGTCTATCCGATAGCACATTGTAGCTCCCATATCGACTCTGATGCCGAGGTCGCTCCCTCCTTGGCTTAGGTCTAGCCCGCTTTGCCACAACATTGGCAGACTGATGTCTCTGCTCCTCTGGCCTATCTCTGCCATGGCTTTTCCTCTTCTCGCGGTGGAAACTATTCATTTCACCATGCTGACTACTGGGTTTCTTGGCTCCAAAGGCTTCTTCCCACCTGATCACTTTGGTAGCCCTTTTATAAAACTCCCTCAGATCCTTCACCGGGGATTTGTAGATTCTTTCGTATAATTTCCCATCCCTCTTGAGCCCTACAGAAATGGCTGTCAAAATACTCTCGTCAGAGGGCGTTTCCACATTACTCACCTCCTCTCTGAACCGAGTGACGTAATCCTTCAAGGACTCGTTGTGCCTCTGGAAGATGGTGGCGAGGTGACAGGGGGGCGCGAGCTGCTTCCTCAAGGCCTTACATTGATCTAGGAATTTCTTCTAACATTCTTTCCAACTTCCGATGCTACGGGCTGGAAGGCCTTTGAACCAAGCTCGCGGAGCATCCCCCAAAGTAGCTGGGAACACTCGATACTTCACTAACGGATCATCCGTCTGGAGATCCATCTACACATTGAAGGCATCCAGATGGTCATAAGGGTCAGTCCTGCCACTGTATGGAGGAATGCTAAGGAGCTTAAACTTTGCTGGAAGGGGTACTGTCTTAATCTCCCGAGTAAATGACACCCTACGGTCATTTCACTCTTCCCTGTTTCAGCCTTCAGATCGAGCCTCCAACTGCTGGACTCTTTGCAACAATTCCTCTACCATCGGGTCCTGGGTTAAAGATCGCCGACTGGGGTTCCATCTACTTGTGCTCTCCTGCTCCCCTAAGTGACGGTCCTACTATCTGCTCTCCTCACCGAGGGCTCCTATATGCCTAGCGGCCCTCCGCGGCTTAGGTTCATGACCTGCACGGCGCTCGCGAGCTCGTTCCTGCCCACGACTACCTTCCACATGCCTATCGCCTTCGTGGCTCACCCTCACCCTTATCTCATTTGGGCGAGGTGAGATTCCTTACTTCTGGTTCCGTCTCCTGACTCTCCTTGAGTTTAGGTTTGATGAGCGAACTGATTCTTCTGTTAGCGACCTATCCCTGGTAGCTACTCCCTCTGGAGTTGGGATTTCTTCTGAAAGCTACTGGCGAGCTCTCCTCGGCTGTGCGACCTTCACCCGTCTTTGCACAGTATGGCCTTGGACTTATACCAACGCCCTAACCGTCGTTGTCAACTCCTTTACCGTATCTTCTAGAGCTCGCTGGCGCTGCTGCCACTTCTGAGCGACCTCATCTCTGGAAGGCGAGGTGCTCTGCTGATCTTCTCGAACTTTAGGTCACTCGTCTGCCACTCCGACACTCATCGTCATCCTGATTCTAGCTATAACAAACAAATGTAAGTAAATGTGAAGCAGCAACTGGAGAAAGATTACCAGGTCCCTGTTGGGCCCTCCTTTTAGCGCCAAAAGATGTTGACGTTCGGAAACGGTCAACCCAGAGATTCTGGGGCTCAGACTGCGAGCAAGGTAATTAAAGAGTGATAACGGTGGTGAATGTGTGATAAATGAGCAGTAAATAGGGTTTAAGGTTGGTGAAGCTAAATTAAGTCGAAGGAATGTTGGTCATGACAGTTAGATGAATATAATGAGGTGATCAGTGAAGACAAGAGGGAGAAAGAAGAATGCAAAACATAAGGATTTTTACGTGGTTCAGCGACTGGGCCTACATCCACGGCCACTCTGATGTAATTTCGACAAAGTAACAGTACTCTAGTATGTTCAGTTTATTTGTACAGTAAAGATCTCTTATATTTATAGAGAGAGAGAGATGATAAAAAGAAATACAAAAGAATGTAATACACGTTAAAATTATGACAGTCTCAACTAATCCTGACATAAGTCATGCTTCATTTATTGTAAAGGTGATGATTGTTCTCTCCTTGTACACGTCTGTATTTAATGCACCAGGAGAGGTCTTTCCTTCATTAATTGTATAGCCGCCGCATTGAATGCTTTTAGGTAATTGTGTGGATGGTTTCTAGCGGGAAACCATAAGAATTTGTAACTCTGATGACTTGCTGCATACGATATCCCCCGAATGAGCTCTCTGGTCAATCAGGTCGTGCAAGCTGTAGAGGCGTAGACTGTAAGCTCCTAGCTCCGACTTCTAAAATCCCAACGTTAGGAATTAAGTTAGAGAGATAATATATAACTCTCTACGTTTAATTGATTTAATTTCATAGCCTCCGAAATTTATTCATTTAGAATACGACGAAATTCGTCGTATTAAAAAAGTTTAGTAATGTCCCAATGAAAATTCAAGTTAGGAGATCTAAGATTTTAGTAAATGATAATCGAATTAAAATTCGATTTAAAAGAGAGAGCCGAGATTAATAAAACAAGTTTAGCGTTTGTTTTAAAATAAATTCTTGCAAGACGAAAATTAACCGAATTGAAGCGAAATAGACAAGGGAGAATAATGAGGGGTAATCGTGAAAGAGCACCAAGAAGATGATGGGTGAAATGAAATTAATGAGTTATTGGGGCAAGATGTGATTAAGACAAGTTGGTCAATATAAATATCAATACTTAGCTGATTTTTCAGTAGAAATTTCAGCAATTTCAGCCTTCCATCGAGAGAAACCAAGAGGATTCGAGAGAAAGAAAAATCAGGGTTAAACTGCTGCCGTGAGAGGCGAACCAGAAGGGAGAAGAGAAGCAGACCAGAAGGGAAAGGCTGGAGGCAAGTAAGAAGAAGACAGCAGCAGCAACCAAAGCAAACTCCAGCGCACCAGTAGCTCGCGCGACAGTGCAGGTCGCGAGTTCGGGCAGCTCGCGTGAGGAGGATTCAGAGGCCGTGAACTGCACCAAACTGGGCAGCAAAGGAAGAGAAGAGGGAGGGGACACGAAGGGGAAGGAGCACCAACTGCTGGTCGAGTAGAAACAGAGCAGAAATGGACCAGAACGCGAGCTAAATCGCGAGCACACCCGCGAGCAGAATCGCGATGAGCTGGTCGGCCAGGGAAGAAAGAACCTCCCAACCAGCCTTCCATCCCCTCAATCCACCTCTTAAGGTCCCTAGTAAGTCATCCAAACTCTCCAAGCAAGCTCTAAGTGAGATTACAATTCATTTTTCTTTAACTTGTTGTTGTGGTTGTTGATTTGGTTGATAGATTGCTTTTAAATCTTGTTAGAACCTTATGAGATTGTTATAGAATCATCAAGGATGAGTTTTGAGTGTAATAGCTGCCTTAAATTGATGTAAATGGGCTGTTACACCCTCCCTCAAAATAGAAACCGAAAATGGTTCTATATGCACACCAAGTGGTTGATAGAAGTTGTGAGTAAAGTTTGAGCAATTAAATGACTAAATTAGATTTATGTATGTATTAGAGACTTGAAGGGCAGTAGTTAGACCTTGAAAATTGATGGTTTTGAAACCAATTTTAAGTCTCAAAGAGGTTAGAAAAGTTAGAGAAGTGTTTAGAATTGCAAAGACATTGTTATAGACAAAAAGGGGGATTCTCGAGCTCAAATTTGAGTTAAAGGAGACCTGACCATATTTGGCTTATTTGGGGGTGTTCTACATCTCAAATGATGCCTAGGAACCATAGAAAACCATAGGTTTTGGAACGGATAGAATCCGATAAAAATTGTACAAGTTATGCACAATATAGTGCCGTTAGAGCTCTAAGAAGTGAAACGGCTAGCTTAATGCAATTTTTATGGCTTGAAATGAGTTTGGTTAGTCATTATTAGTTAAATGAAGTTTAGTTATGGAAGAAAATTTAGTGTCGCTAACCCGAAACCAAGAGTTTGCAAAACGTGCATTAAATTACGCCTGAAAGTGTCCAAAACGGACGTTTTCATTAGATTTGACTTAGCAAACGATAATATTTCTCAATGAAATTTTTCGTGTGACTAGAATGTGATATAAGTGAGCCATAGGAAAAAAAACGAAGGAAAACGGAGGCCCGAGCAGCAGGTTATCGCCTGTTCTGTCAAGGGCTGTCCATTTTAAATAAAATTGTGATTTTTCGTTTTAAGCCTCCGACAAGTAAACGGACCGTGTGGGGATATCCCTAGGGGTCCAAAACTAAAACTTTTCCATAAAAATCGGGATTGAAGAGTCTCGGTTGATTTAGAAACGAGTTAGGAGATATATAGAGAGAATTGGACATAGTTGGGAATTCCTAGCATATAGTTGAGAAATAGAGGTTTTTATTAATAGTAATGATGAGATCATGTTGTGTAGGTGACGAGCGCGTGAGTGGCGTCCAGGAGCCTCGTCGAGACGCTTGACGCGACCTTGAGGTAAGTGGTTCACCACTTGACTTCTTTTTCAATTTCATGAAATCGCTTGATGTTTGAAATTAAATATGCTAGTAAGTCATCAAAGAAAACGAGAATGCTTTCTCATATAAATGTCAAAGTATGAATGTATAGGTTCCTATGGATCCTATATGAGAATAGAAATTGATACCCAGTTGTTGTTAAAAGAGTATGAAATTAGAAAAGTATTTAGAGGTTTGGAAAATATAGAGTTTTGTGCTTTGGCACTAGAAAAATTGATAAGAAAACCCATGCGTATACCCTATAAGTTAATGAGATTTAACGTTACGTGACGACGTAGAGAATTCCGTCCGTACTCACTCAGTTTATAGAAAAGTATAGCGCTACGTTACGAGGCAGACAATTCCGCACGTAGTTGGTTAGTTGACAGTTAGCGCTACGAAGCGATGCAGTAAATTCCGCTCGTAGTCGTCTAGAGATTTAGCACTACATTTTCGATGCAAAGAATTTCGCATTGTAGTTATTCAGTGAATAGTTTAGCGCCCTACGTACGATGCAGTAAATTCCGTAACGTAGTGGTTGAGATGCATTAGTAAGCTTTACGTTAGCGTTAGTTAAAATCGCCCGTGATGGTTAGAATGAGTCAAGGGTATACATGGAGAGTTTTAAAAATAAAATTTTAAGACTTGTAAATTATGCGTGAGTATGTGTGATATGATATCTCATGATGTTATCGCACTAACTTGCTGTTTGTTTTGTAGCTTGTTTGTTTCATTTCATGACACCACCGGATGAGACCGACTTTTGTTTTATATACATTGATAGGTGGGCGATAGCGCAAGACATGTGTATATGCATTTTTTGTATATGTATTTATTCTATTAACTTTGTATTACAACGATGTGGAATTTGTAAGTTGTAAACATTCATGCGTTTTATGTATATAGTTCATATATGTACATGTTGAATTCGAACTCATTGTTTTTGCTTATGAAATTGTGATAAATGATGCATGATTGAGAATAAAGAAGTTGGGAGGTGTATTGAAATAGTCAAAGTGTTATTTTCCTTACAGGTCAAATTTTTGGTTTATCAAAAACGCAGCCGTTATGCTGCCGAAATTTTTAAAATGAAATTGAAATAGAATTAAACAAAAAAGTTTATTCCTCCCAACCAGTAACAGATAAACTCAAATCACTAAATTTTAACGAGTAAACCGGATACAGAAAGATAGGGTTCGCTTCCCGGATGTCTTCGATCCGACGAGTCAGCTTTGAGGAATCCATTGAAGTGCCCGGCAGGATCCTCCAGACGAGAGCTTAGATATGGTCTGGGAAGGGTCCTGTCATAGACGTGCCCAAGAGAGGTGGTCGAACGGTCTGGAGATTTCTGTGGGCTCGCGACCTGAGCGATCTCGCGAGATGAACGATCTGGTGATGTGGACAGGAGGTACATTTGGGCGGTCTGGAAGCTATTACGAGCTCGAGACCTGAATGGCCTCGCGAGCTGGTCGGGCTTGCAACTGCGACCTGATGCTCGAGTCTTCTTGGCTTCTGTTCCTATTCAAGTCCATTGGGCTTACACTGGCCCATTTAGTCAAATCGAGAGAATGGGCATAACAATACGGGACCTATTATTTCATTTCCATTAGAGATTCACTTGAACACAAGCAAATATTTACAATTATTCTTATACCTCATTTTCATTTATTATTCCATCAAGTAAACACACCATAAGATATATTGGCATGCATCAGAGCATTTTCAATGATATTATACATTTTTCAGTTACTATTAGTGACACATTTTTTTTTTTAAAAAAAAAAATAAGAATCCACTGTGACAATATATATGTATGTATGCATGTATCTATGTATATATGTATGTATGTATGTATAAACACATATTTTCATATCCAATGCAATTATTTAAAGCAAAATATGCTTTCACTTTTGATTAATCACCATATTTTATAGAGTAATGCTACATTACCTCTAAATTTGTCCAATTTCATTGCGAAATAATATAAGAAGTTGATTTGTAATCTCTATGTAAAGCCCCAAATTCAACTAGACCTAAGAAATCAATTGAAATTTAATTTATTATTATTAATTTGGTCCGATTTCAGTTTTAGAAGTACAAAAGTTTGTGGATAAATATTCTATTAGAGGATATTTTTAAAAGAAGTTAAGAAAGTTAGATTAAAAGGAAAAATGTCATAAGGGTAAAATGAAATTTACATATGTTGGCCAAAATATTTCAAGGGGTAGGTGAGTTTTCTTTTATAAAAATAATGTAATAATAATAAATATAATAATAATAATAATATAAGTGGTGGGTCATGCCCATTAAAATAATATATATATATGTTATACGTATTTTTCGGACTCAGTGGTTGGGCTGGTAAAAGTCCAATTTAGGCCCATTTAAGACCCGATAAGAAGGCCCGATAAGGTCAACGTAGTCAAAGCCCATCAGACGAGGCCCAGTATTAACTTTAAGCCCAGCAAGTTCTTCAGTTTGTTTAAAGGAATTTTCCAGCTGGCATTAACAGACCTATAAACACAGCCAGGTCGCAGCTCGCCGCTTGCACAGCTCGTCTCTCAGCGAGCTCGAGCTCGAGACCACCATGACACGTCAGCTCGCTCAGATGCGTGATTAATCCAGTATCTTCCAGAACAGGCAGTTACCAAGTTCAACCATGATTCTCTCTCCGAATATGACAATTGCCCAATCAAACCATGATTTCCTCATCAGATATGGAGATCAATTCGAAGTCAAATTCAAATCAACATTATCTTGAGATAATTATAGTAATTTCCTGATATTATCTGAATATATTAAAAAGGATAATTAATTTATAATTCTTTTCCTTATTTTTCCCAATTGTTTAGGGAATGTAATTAATTCAGGATTCTCTTCCTAATTTGCTACAACCAGAATTGTAACTCTTCTTTCCCTATAAATAGGGATTGAAATCATTGAAACATCATCAGACAATATTCAATAATATACTGTCACTCTGCAGAGATTAAGAGTTTGACAGTCGTGGACGTAGGCCTATTATTGCCGAACCACGTAAAAGCTTTGTGTTCCTCGTTTAATCCTTTGCTTCTGTCTTTGTCTTTTCTTAGTATTTGTGCTTTCTCACATTGATTGCAGGTATTGGGCATTGATTACTCGTCGACTAAATTCCAACGTCGACAATATATAAGTCAGCGGTGGGATCAATTGAAAAAATAATAATAAATAAATAAGATAAAAAAAAAAGAAAATATAAAGAAGTGGTTGATGTGAGGCAGTGAAATGAGAGGGATAATGATGACTAGGTATCTGTATAGTTCCTCTCATAAGCAAATCAAACACAAAGCAAACGAAAAAAATAAAAGAAAAATAAAAGGAGAAGCAAACGGGCATAAGGAGAAGCAAACGGGCATAGGGAAGCCGAAAAGAAAAGGGACGAAGAAAAATAAGGAAAAGAGAGGAAAAAGAAAGAAAAAAAAATATTTAGATGTTTGATTTATTTAGATAAATAAGTTTATTTTAATAAGATTTGGATTTCAAAAAATTAATTAATTTTTCTATAAATCTAAATTTAGTTTTATGTGATTTTAACGTGAATTCAAGAGTATAAGAAAATAAGAGATAAACTCATTTTAAATCTAGAAATAAGCAAAGAAGTTATGTAAGTGAATAATTTTATTTTAAATTAAATTGATTTATTTATACTTATTTATATTTCAGATTTTATTATTTATTTCAAGTAAATAATTTGTTGAGTTAATTGATTTTATAGATTATAAATTATGTTTTACGATGAAGTTTATTATGAATTCGTATGTATGTATACTTATGAGAAATGTTAGTAAAAAAATTTATACTTTCAGTTTGAGTTATTATTAGAAAAATTTCAGAATATTTTAAATAATATAATTTTGTGTTTTTAAAAAAATATATTTGTTTATGTTTTATGAAAAATATTATTTAATATTATGTATATTCAGAAAAGATTTGAGACAAAAATAAAATAAAAATAATGTTTTTGAACACCAAGGTTGTATCCGGCTCTCTAACAGTCAATTTGCCATCACATGAGTAAGTTTGAGAGAGTTGTCTAGCATGTGTATAATAGATGTCCAGAGTCATTGAGTCGCCTAACATGTGTATGGTAGTTGTTATCACTCACTCTATATATGTGTTGATTATCTCCACTACGTATGACAGATTGCCACAAGTACTAGTTGGTGTAGATTTTCATATTTCAGATGTTATATATTAAGTTTGAGCAGTACAGAAAGAGATTTACAGAACATCGAATTTATATAAAGAAATTCCAAAAACGTTTTACATTTATATTATTAAAATTATAAAGACAATTTATATTGAAGTTTACGATTTTATTATGAGATCAGATTTTAAATTTAATTTTATTATTTCAGATATAAAATTATATGAATAATTGAAAAGTATTTATTGTTACCAGAAATATATTATATTTTATTTAGAAATGTTTTTGAAAAGTTATATCCACTCACTAGACGTTAGCACTTACTATTTATAAAACTCATTTTTTCATGTATCTACCGTAGGTTTGTGCATATTATTGCATATCGTGAGAAGGGTCACATGCGGATAAACAGTTGCATTTGAGTATATTGTTTCTTTAGTTACCAGATTTCGTAAATGTATTTCCAAAATAGTTTTATAGATGAATTATCATTTTACAGATATTATAAAAATATTTTATACATTCAGTTTATGAGCCTAACATGAGAAATTTAAAGATTTTAGAGTTGTTCAATTTACATTTCGATCATAATAATGATCAAAATTACGATAACTATTTTAAAGGATTTTCAATAAATCCAGATTTTTATCCAGAAAGATTTCAGTTTTCACGAGATCCTCCCGAACTTGAGAGAGAAGTCGGGATGGATACTGCCACTTCACATTATCAATATATTATCTTATAATTAATGTGATCACTACAAATCAACTTAATATATCATTTTGGTAAAATGAATAAAATTTTATGAAATTTAGTATTATTCCTATTCATCAAGTACATCGTTCTATTATTACTTCGGTAACAATTTTTGTGTTAGTGTTGACAAATAAATTAACATGTCATTTCAAATTGATCCATATGCATAACATCTAGTCCACAGCTTATAAATGTTAACAATAGCATATTGACAATCACAACCTTCTTATTAATTGCTTCTAATTTAATGTAAATATAGTAATTAGTGATTCTCTCTAGATTTTAAGTAATCTCAATAATAAATGTGTTTAAAATTTTTCTGAGTGAAAATAATGAAGGGAAAAAAAATTCGATTTTGGATTTAATGCGGAAACGTAGATTTTAAAAATTTTTCCAGACAAAAACATACCCGATCGATGCTAGTAATAACAATTCAATAATTAAATTAATAAAATCGAATCTTACCTTACATGATTATTGAATTGATCCCTTTTGATTCGCAAATTCTTTACCACTCGATCTTTCTTGCTATGACTCTTCACAAAAAAACTGTGTATGGGCACAATCTCCTAGAATCAAATCACAAAATCTTTTTATAAAAGATTATTATGTGAGGTGGGGTAATTTGGTGTTTTTAATTAATTGAAGTTTTTGGTTCAAATAGTCAAAAATTCTCCCTCTGATTACCAACATAAAACACCCTTTTGTAATGGTAAGTTAGAGTTTTCCAATTTAACAAGGAATATAATTTCATATTTAAATTAGAAAACATAGTTCATATCCAATATAGAATCAAATTCCTTATTCGTCTAGAACTCTTTACTTTTGATCTAGTATGGAATCTAATTCCTATTAAAACTTCTTTAATTTAATTTAATATGGAATCTAATTCCAATTAAATTAAATTATTATTTCCATTAATTAAAAGATTTTTCTTTAAATTAAATGATACTAAATCATAAATAATTTAATGACACAATTTAAAATTGAACCCATAATCTCTACAGATAATTAAATAATTAACATTTAATTAAATAATTACATATATTTAAATAATCAAATTATTTAAATAATTCGTGAATATGTCCATGTGATATTAATAATTGGACAATCCAATTATATTCTTTCATTTATTTCTTTATGTGGTTGTGAGCTAGTAAGGTGACCAAATGGACCTACAATTTGAGCTTCAATAATATCGAAATTATTAATTAAACTCTTTAATGAAATAATTCACTATTATTAACCTTAAAGTTACTCCACTAAAAACTTAAGGTTACACTCTCAAGATTGTAGATGTTTTATACAATCTGAATTTTCAGTGTTCATCGATTTAATCATTTCATATGGTTCGATCATCCACAAGTAGTTCATAATTAGAGCTAGGTCATTAAAGTCCGTTATACCTCTCTAATTATATCTTATTCCAATAAGTACCATTAATTCTCTAATGAACAATATATCCATAACAACTCATGAATTTATCTTTCCGTTTAATCATAAACAGAAAGTCGAGCGCTCTTATTGTTCAAGACCCAAATCAACACTTTAAGGTAACTACTCATCTACTTCTCATAAGAATGAATGGATTTCACTATTGCATAGAATATTCATAGTTATTTATTAAATCATATCTCCCAAGTACAAAACTTATTGATTGTAAATATATAACAATCTCACTCATATAAATCAAAAGACATGACTCAATAAATAAGAATCCATAAAACACTCAGGATTAAGATAAATCCATATATGATCATCTGTTTGATAAATATGAATTTCTTTATTTAACGGATATTAATAAGAAATTCATTTTATCGTGGTCCAGTCCTATATAACCTCTATTATATAAAGTTCCTCCATTTTCATGTCGCCACATGAACTATCCCAGATAAGATCATTGCATCAAATACAAAATGGATCACAACTGTAGATTTACCACAAGTAAAATACCCAGTTTTGTTTGCTTTCTACGGATTATTTAAATTACTGATCTTAAACTAAATCCTCTTATATATAATACTTATATATTTAGTTTAAGACTATATAAGTAATCATGAATGTTACATGATATTTGTATGAAGTAAATATTTCATAAATGCACATAAAAATAAATATATTTTATTTATTATTTAATTTAAACATTTACAAATTACAAGCTCTTAGGGCATATAGCCCTAACAAATAAATGTGTTAACTATGGTCCTATAATTGAATAAAAATTATGTTTAAAAAGATTAAGCAACCTACATTTAAAAATAATAACAATAATAAAGTCCTTTATGGTGTGTTTAGTAACTGGAAATGAAAATGAAAGTATTAAAATTCTACGGGAAATGAGTCAAGTTTATGTGAGCTGTTTTTTCAACAATGAATACCAATTTCCACTGATTTTAACTCCCATCACCAAGTGCCGTTTTGCTCGATATTGAGGATACAGAAATAATGAAACAGTTAAATATACATATAATATAACTGTCAGTACATTGATAATGCAAATGCATACACATAAGCCAAAGATCAAAATATGTGAACATTCATGGTTTTAAGGGAAATCCCAAAAAAAATCTTGACTTTTGACAAATTATCTATTTTCTATCTTATAATTTTATTTTTATCTAAAATACTATCTAACTTTAAATTAAACATCCAAAGTACCTCTTGGAGGCGTAAGAAATGACGATAATACCCCTAATGGTAATAGATTTCGTTAGGTTAACATAATTAACCATTTGGCATAAGAGGTAAAAAAAAAAAATTCAATGAAAATATTAATAAAAATACAAAAAATAAAATAAAAATATTAAAATCAAATATTTTTATTTCAAAATAAAATATAAAAATATTATATAAGAATATTTTCTTTTTGTTTTTTTCACTCTCAATTCCTCTATATCTGTCTAGCATGCTCTCTCTCTCCTTTTTTAATCTTTCTCTCTCCATCTCTGGTTGGATTTGTGTGAATTTGATGACGACAAAATGGTGGAGACCTCGATTCTGGTGGCAATAGAGAAGACCTGGTCCAGGTCTCCACCATGGGAAATCCAGATGGTACTGCTACAAAAATGTTTAAAGATATCACTAATAATATATCAGTTTTTCAAAACCGATTTAAAATAAAATTTAAAACATTAGTTATTTAAAATACGATGTCTTGAAAATGAATACAGTATCGACACATCGGTTAATTTGTTAACACATGTGGATGTGTTTAATTTAACACATCTCTTTTTCTCAAAACAGATTTGTTGAAAAGAGAAATCTTAAAACCCTCACTATGTGCCCGACCTGTATCATCTTTTTCTCTTCTGTTTATCTCTCTTTATCACAGCCGTCGCACATGCTTCAACCCAGCTTCGTCGTTGGACCGTCAATCTTTTACCAGGTCTTCAGAGACGACGAAGATGACCCTAATAACAACTTCTACCAGGTCTTCTTTTGCTTCTCTCTTCAACACTCCTTAGCTTCCTCTTTCTCCTTTTCAACACTACTTAGCCCTAGCCCTAGTTTTCTCTTTTCAACACTAATTTCTTTTTACGAATCTTAGATCTACAACTTTTGGAGCCCGACTCCTGAAACCGCTGCTGGTTTGACGGTTAGATTTGCCACTGTTGCATGTTTTGTCGAATCTAGGGATTCTGTTTATTCAAATTTGTGTATACTTGGATTCTTTTAGAGAATCTTTTAAAGGTAGGTTTGGAGAAATTTACGTTTCAAATTACATATATATGAACTTTCAGGTTCAAGTAACGGTTTAGTGGTTATTGAATCCTTGAATTAGTTCTTTGAATTGGTTTATTCTTTTATTGTCTTTTCATTTTTTTTTTAAATTTTGTTTCCTTTTTTTTTTTAATTAAATTTCATCGAATGATGGTTTAATGTTTTTCTTTTTCTGGTGTTGATTCTAATTAAAAGTTAAATTTGATTTTCATATTTTGTTACTTGTAGTTTTAGAGATGAGAGTTAGTTGTGGTAATTAGAAGTGGTTCGTCTCTGGTTCTCTTTATCTTGAATGTTGATGTTCATTGTTGCTCTTGTAGTTATCAAATCTGAGATATAATCACATTGTAATGGGAGGGAATGCAGCTGGTGTTGAAATTTGAACAGATGAGACTTTCGAATGTTCTTCAAGAAACTAGTTGAATGCTGATATTTTATTGAAGTGATGAGGATGAGAAGTGAAAGTCTCCTAAAATGGTTTTTTAATAGGTTGAATTTCTTGGTTATGTGGTTGTCCATTTGGTTGATCTGTCTATATTTTCTTCAGACAACACCAACAGAGTTTGCTGATATAGCATGGGAGGGCATTATTGGTGCTGTTGAAGCTGCAAGAGGCAATGGGCCCACAGCAACCAACAGTTGGTGGAATGTGAACATTTGATGAAAGCTCTTGATGGTTTGGCTCAAAGAATATTCACCGAGGCAAGACTTGATAACACCTCAGTTTTGAAGGCTGCAGATGACAACTTCATGTTCCAGCAACCAGAAGTATATATTTGGATGATATATTTGTCACTTTTGTGCCATTAGTGTTTGATGTGTGGTTGTGACATTGTAGCAGGTGGCAGGTGACAGGTAAAACTAGTGGACCAATATTAATTCCCTCTTGGATAGTGCTCGAAAGAATAAAAGACAGATGTTGGATGGTTCTCTGTCAGTAGATCATCTACTACTGGCATATCATTCTGACAATAGGTTCAGACAACAACTATTCAAGAGTCCCCAGTTTAGTGAGGAAAATTTGAAGGATGCCATTACAGCTGTTCATAGCAATTAAAAAAAAAAAAAAACAACCTATAAAAGTATGAACTGAACTCCTTTAATTTACTACATTTTGATCAAATATGATATTGCTCTGTTTTTTTCCTTTCTTATCTGTGATGCATTGTGTTCATTCCCAACTTGAGATTCATCTTTGAATTGAGGGTTGTAAATGATATCCTTGCAATTAAAACTTCATTCCCAGCCCAGACGTAATCATTTATCTGTTTCAATGTAGCAAATATCTTATCCTATAGATTCTGTACATGTTTTTTACAGCTGCATCCTTTTTTTTGGATATCGAGGTAGATTGTAGTTTTCTCCTGTGCAATACTTAAGCGGTCTTACCGCTTAAATTTTACTTTCTAGAGATCTAATGGAATAGGTTATATTAAAATTGAGATGAATCTAGGTAGTGATATTGTAGCTTGATGTTCATCACAATAAACATTGGTATTTATAAGTTCTATTTAGAAATTTGAAAATATATTATTGAAGTTATTTTTTTATGCAACAACTTAAGGTGATCTTACTCTTATTTATTCTTAATTCCTTGGTTTCCTTGTTATCTATTTTCTTTTCACATGGCCTTAATGTATGTAGATCCCAATGGAAAGAATGGAGTGCAAGATCCCAATCTAAATTATACAGCGCTGAAGAAATACGGGAATGATCTGACCCAGCTTGCTAAGAATGGCAAACTTGATCCTGTTGTAGGTGGAGATGATGAGATGCGGAGATGTATCCATATATTGTCTAGGAGAACCAAAAACAATCCTGTCATTGTTGGTGAAGCTAGGGTGGGGAAAAATGCAATTGCTGAGGAGTATGTTGTTTGATTTCTTGTTATTTAGTTTTCACATTTACATGAAGATGTCTGTCAGGTTTTTATTTAGTAGACTATTTCATTTAATCTTTTTCGAAATACGAAAGTTTCAATAATTCTCTCTTTCACAGTACTGTCAGGACATAAGTTATTTTTATGCTAGATGGGAAACATACCTTAATTATGAGATAGTGCATAAGCTAATAGTAAATATACTATGTTGTTGTGCAGACTAGCTTAGCAGAGGGGACATTCCAGAGCCGCTGCTAAATAGAAAGGTTATATTTACACTTAAAAACTTCATATTTTTTCGTGGCAGTATGCCTTTTTTAATTGAAGAAAAGAAAAAACTGTCTTTATTGTTTGACATGATTCTATGCAGTTTTGGTGTCTAAAATAAATGTCGTAGGTTTTTAGGCTTTTATAATTTATCCTTCGTCTTTATCACCAAAAATTTCTTAATTGTGAGCCTTGTCTATTAATTGAAAAAAAAAATGTAATTTCGGATTTTTAACATTGATCCATTAACCTAGATATAATGATTAGATTTTTCCTTTATGTTAAACTTTGTAACTAATTTTCTGAAGTAACTCTTGTATCATACACTTATATAACTTTAACAAAGAAGACATGAAGAAAAGACAAGGGTGGACAAGATTAGAAACTACTTTGGATCAGTGGTTTCTTTTTACTTTTCTGTCTTGTGAGTGAGTTATGGACTAAATTCTTGCTTTATCAAAAAGTATCCCCTTAATATCTCACATTTCTATGCCCATACCTTATAAAAACTATACATGTCTGAATATAATTATTTTAATTCTTTATTAATTTCTGCTTTTACATGCAAGTTGCTAGCACACTTTTGCATCCATGAACCGTCCTTTGCATTAAAAAAAAAAAAATTTGAACATTCATGTTCTTATGAATACTTATTTCGTTTTATATATATACATATATAAAATTCTAAAAGTGGCTTACCATTTATAAAATTCACGATCTTTTCAAAACCATAAATATTTAAGACATTTCCAGAGTTGATCCAAATGTTATTGCTTCAAGCATGGGCACTGCTGATGATAGAGCGTGTAAGTTGGCCAAAAGATTGGAGAATATCAAATTTTTTTGGATCCTTATCATCATGAGTATGTAATTCATTGCGTCTCTATTTTTTTTTTAAGCACATTGCATCTTTATTGTTATTTTCATTATTTTTAATCGCATAAGTAACAAGATTCCTCTCTTGAATTAATGTAAAGCTTACTGGATGTTAGTTATTTTGGATCCATATAATAATATTATGCATTTTTTGGATTCGTTACAAGAAGACATCCCTCCAAACCTTAAGAATATAATTACTGTGTAAGTATTTTTTTTTTTTTTTGCTTTTTAATTTTTAAACATTTGTTTTGTTACTTGCTAAAACTTATACATATTTGTCTTTTTGTTTTCTTTTTTCCTTTTTTGTTTATAAAGTGCTCTTAGAATGTTGCTGCTCATTTGGGAAAGGTTGTTAAGAGTTCTCCTTATTTTAAGATTTTAAAGGTAACCATATAATTAAATTATCTAATTTATTATTGTTATGCATATAAAATTTTATTTGAATATTTAAAAATTGTTTTATTAATGTGATTTTACATTTTATTTATAGTGTCGTCAACGATTTGGGAATTCTTAATGTGGCTACTATGTTATGAATTATACGAGAGATATAATCATTGATATCTATTTCAATGAAGGTACGAATATTAACACTTAATATTTTATATATTCATATATTTTTCTAGCATGATATTAATAATTCTTATAAATGCTTTCCATATAGATGATAGAGAAGAAGAAATACAATCAAGAGGACATTGATTTTGTGCGGAGTGAATGGGTTCAATTTGTTGATGAACTTTTATAAATTTATGTACGTAATTGATTATATGTTAATTTTAATTAGGAGTATATGTTTTAAGTATTTGTGTTAGAAATAGCTAATTTTCACAAGTAGACTTTTGTGTACTTGTTTGGCGTATGACTTTGGAATGTAGTAGTGCATATATATTTATACATGCTTGGAGTTATATATTACTAGTTTTGTTGTTAGATAGTTATTATTGATCTATTGGAAAAAAAAGCATATTGTTGTTAAATTACTTTAAATTTTAGAATGTTTGGGCATATTGTGTGATATAACTTAGGTAACATCAAGAATTAGGCCTTGGTGTATAAAAATTTTAAAAAAAAATGCAAAAATTGAAGAAATAAATCAGTTTTAGTAAGAAACCAGTTTTTTTTTTCCTTAAATACATCAGTTTTTTTCTAAAAAAAAAAATTAAAATTGATGTTTATTTTCTAAAGAACATTTATTTTATATTTAATAGATGGGTGTTTTTCGTATATGCATTGGTTAATAACCGATGTTGTATTAAAATTTTTTTCATCATCGCTTAAATAACCAGCGGTTATGAAATTGACAAAAACCAATGTTAAGCATATAAAATAATTGATTTTTTTCAATTATTTGTAGTAATGGGTCTCTAATATAAAGGTCTCCATGATAGGAGACCCAGCTCAGGGTCTTCTATAATGGAGACCCTTCCGAGACCCAATTTGGATTTCTAACAGTGGAGACCAGTGGTTTTTTTTTTTTTTTTTTTTTTTTTTTAGCTTTATGGTGTTTGTTGATGATTGTGAAAGGTTGATGTTTGATAATTGTGGAAGATTAATGATTATGAGAGATTGATGATGAGAAATGCTTGAAAACCCAGAAATGGGGAAAAAGAATAAAGAGGGAAAGAGAGAAAGGAGATGCATAAGTTGAAGATGGGGATGATGTTCATGATTGTGGAGATCTAGATTGGATCTTTGGCCACTATCCATCAAAATTGATGGATAATGGAGATCCAATTTGAATTTCTATTTTTTATTTTTTATATTTTTTAATTTAGTGTGTTTTTATTTTTAAAAATATCCTATTAGCGGCAATTTGATCTTTTAATCCTCTGCATAGTTTCATTTTTCTATTAACAAAATAACAGAATGGGTTATTTTGGATAAAAATTAAATTATATGGAGAAAAATGAATAATCTATCAAAAGTCATGGAATGATTTAGGGTTTTCTCTAGTTTTAAATATTCTTATATCAGTAGATGTTTTAAGAGAGAATAAATTGCCCCGAGAAAAATAAATATGCATTTTTTCCATTACTATGGAATCTATTGTTAACTTATTTGTTTTTTTCCCACCACTAATTATGCTAACAATTTATAAGTTTTTAAAGATAAAATTACATGAAAACAATCAATTTGACATATATATATATATTATTAATGGTTGTTATTTATTTATTTTTATATGATATAAATAACTAAAAATGTAGATAAATCCCAAATCATTTTTATGTTTTTATATTGCTTAAAATTTTAAATGATCATTCAATAGTAGTGTTGAAATATATATTTATAATTAAAGGCAAATTGTAAATTATTTTCTATAAAAGAAGAATTAGACTAATTCATTTTTTATTTATTATAAATATTATGTTGTCATAAAAAAAATTGTATGGTATAATATTTGGATCTTGAAAATATATACTATTTTCAGAATAATATACTTGGAAGAAAATATGTAAATTTAATTGAATTAAAATTAAGTGAGAAGTCAAGATGTTTGAGGTTGTGTTTGTTTTTCGTTTAAGAGCAAAACAATGTTGAATTTTATTAAACACCGAATAGAACGGAGAGAAAACATTTCATTCAAATTTATAAAATGCGTTTTGTGGGAACCCCCATCACTTTGGTGAATAGAAAGGTGCATAACACAGTTGATAAATAACCAGCTTTAGTACCATGAGTCCATGACCGTGTATGACAGCGAGTTCATAGAATGCTCATTACTACCCATGAGCCAAACGAGATACCAATTTCTAATATGTTGAGAGAGACTTATGTGCATCTGTGTATGTATTCATAAACTGTGCATTGAATAGGAATGGGCCTATTATGGGAAAATTCCCATAAGATGAGCATATATTTTATATGTATAGACAAATGTCGTAAATGAAATGCATGAAATGTCATACTCAGGAGGAGGCTGTGGGACCAAGTCATGGTTGTCTAACAAGGTATAAGAGACAAGGACCATTTCAAAAGGTATCAGTGAGTTCACATGAGATTACAAATTTAGAAAGACCCCGTTTTTGATGGTGGCATTTGCAGACTACTCACTTGCTAACCACAACATTCCATAGCATCTCTTACCATTTTCTTCCAAGCACAGCCCACTGACCTTTTTATTCTTCTTAATACCTTCAGGACATGGTTGTCCTTCCAAATATTATAAATGGAGAGACAAAGGTGGAGAAAACTACTTATTTTTTTTAATTTTTGTTTTGAACAATTTTTTTCTGTTTTTTATTAGTTTGATTTTCACCGTGCATAGATCCGCGGTGGAGATTTATCTTCTTTCCTAACCACTAAGGATATTGCTCTTTAATAATTTCACTATGACATTGCACTACTAATTGAATTGGTATAGTAAGTGCTTATTTAATTTTCAAAGCATTTTTCATTATAGTTGGTGGTGGGAAAGTGGGTTTCGCTTCTAAGGCATAAAGAAGTGGTTTTCTTTTTTCTTTTTTCATTTTTTAATTAACATAAAGTAGTAATTGTTCTAACTTGAGTTTAAAACACATTTAAGAGCAATAATGAAACTTAATATATAAGAAAAGAATTGAAAAGAAAAGTTCATAAAAGCTGAGTGTATTGAATAATCAGATACCAAGTGTGTGAAATAAAGAGTACAATGCTAAATATACAACCACCCATCAAATAATTGTCATGACAATCCAAAAACAATTAAGGTTCTTTTGGTTCATAATATGCTTCACGGGTGCTTCGAAATCGGATGCAAGGTTGTTGGAATTCAGTAGATTTTGGTTCTTCTGGTCTTGGTAACTGAGTGCTGTGACTACTTCCTTTGGAAATATATATATATGTACATATATATATATAACGAAAAACAATTAAGGTTTGTCTTTCCTTCCTTTGTGGTCCCCACCACCCCATTAAGACCCCCCAAAACGGTCTTTATTTTCCATTTTTGGTAAGGCCATGAATCGACAGACTCTTGTTGATTAAGTAGTCGAAATCGAACCCACTCTCCACGCATATAATATAACATCATGACACCTCTCTCTTTTCCTACATTTGTGGGGGCCATGCATGCACATATCTTATTCAAAAAGAGTAGTAGAAATTGAACCCACTCTCCATGGAATCCCACGCATATCACACCTCTCTTTTTTCCTAAGATTTGTGGGGGCCATGCATGCACATTTCTTATTCAAAAAGAGTAGTAGAAATTGAACCCACTCTCAATGGATTCCCACGCATATGACACCTCTCTTTTTTCCTAAGATTTGTGGGGGCCATGCATGCACATTTCTTATTCAAAATGAGTTAAAAAGAATATTTTCTTCATCATTAATTTACTCATACACACCTGATCAATCCAAATCAACAAAACCTAGACTCAAAAGAATCTTTTAAAATTATTGTAGATAGAACTAAACACTTAAAATATACTTTTTCATGTACATGTTGGAATGGAATTATTTGATAGGTGGGAACTCATCTAAACCAATGAGACATCACAACGTGTCAATCACACAGACGTTTTGGTGTTAATAAGATCATATTCATAATCTATGTGTTGTCAACTTAAAATCATTAACAATAGGAAAACTATAATATGAATTTTTTTTTTTATCGTGAAAATGTTGACAGCTTTCAACTTAAAAGCATTCACATGTGATACAACTTAAAAGCATTCACATATGTTTGTTTGATTTTTTTTTCTTTTTGTCCTCTCTTTGTCGTTTTGGCGGGAGAAATAGATTGGAGGATGGTTGAGTTGTTCTATTGATTATGCGTGCCTGTGGATCGAGCCGGGTTGGATGAGTAGGATGTAATGTAAAAATTAAAATTGCTGCTACTGATGAACTAATATTACCATCCAATGTAATTTAATAATAAATAGCATTATTCGTCGTACATTCAAGGGATTGCATAAATAATATTTAAAAGAATATTATCAAAATTGAAAAATAAAATCTAAATAAATAAAGGATTTGATAATTAATATGTATTTGCTATCAGTTTTTTTTAGAAAAAAAATTTGTAGAGATAAAAATATGTTTTGGATAATTAATGATCATGAATTTTGGATATATATATATATGTATATATAAATATCATGATTAAGCTTAGCTCGGCATTGTGATGAAATTACTTTTGAGGAGGAAAACTGGAAAAAGTGGAATCTATTCTCTATAAAGTGGCGGCAGCATCTCATCAGTCGTAGCCTTCCCATATTTGAACATTCAACTAAAGAAGGGTGAAGCATGCGTGGGGCCTGATGCCTTAACGTGGGGATCACGGGCAAAGCAAATGGAATGGAAAATGAGTTGTTGTTTGGCGGGCATATAAGTGGAGGGGCCCTGATTGGCCCATGCACACGACACAATATTGCATGTGTCTAAAATCACAAGCAATGATGCATGTATCAGAAAGCTTCAACCAACCAGTCTTTCAAACTAGAGTGCATGTACGGCATGCTTTTGCTTTTTCTCAAAGTTGCTGCATTTGTTTGATGCTTCCTCTCGTTTCTCTCACAAAATTTTTCAAATTAACATTATTTTTTTATTAATACTAGTGGAGGGTGATTCGCTTTCCATGTATAAGTGAACTGTTACTGTTTCTACTATTCTATTTGCGTTGATTAAACCCAGTATATGTAGTACATGATCCGAGTTTGCAACCCATCAAATAATTGTAATGTTTCATGTTATTCAGTATTAATTTAATATTATGTATTAATTTAATATTATTTAATATCCATTTCCAATTATAAACATATTAAAGTCAATTTTATTTGTATTCACGCGAAAAAGCTAGTAATAAGAAAGCATGGTTTTTTTTTTTTTTTTTTTTTTTTTTTTTATGTAAGAGTGTGATTGTAAAACCTTAAATTTTCTTTAAGGGTAAAATTAAAAAATTTTATAAAAATTATATAAAAGTGTAAAGGTTAAAAAATTAGATTTTTAAAGCTTAGTTTAAACTCATAATTTATAAGTAGTTGAGGGACCAAATGGTAATTTTCCGGCACTATGTAACCTGTCTTCTTCTTCCTTCTTCCTCCCATTGTGCGAAGCACTCTCTCTCTCTCCAGATTTCTTTTTCAGTTGAGTAAATTACAATTTATTCCCCTCGTTGAAACGCATTCACGGACGGAGCAATAGTTTCAGTATTATTGCAATTTACTCCCCTACCGTTAGTAAGGTTCTGTTATATTTAACGATGAACAGTATCAAATCAGTGAAAATACGAAATTACCCTCATATATATAAAGTCTCTCTCTTCCTCTCATCAGACACTCTCTCTCTCTTCTTTTGCTTCTCTTCCTCTCATCAGACTTTCTTCTTCTTCTTCGAACCCGATCTGGGTTCTTCTTCTTCTTCTTCTCTTCTTCTGCTATTCTTCTTCTTCTTCTCTTGTTCCGCTTCATCTTCTTCTTCTGCTATTCTTCTTCTTCTCTTCTTACGCTACATCTTCTTCTTCTTTTCTTCCGCTCTTCTTACGCTTCATCTTCTTCTTCTGCTATTATTCTTCTTTTCTTCTTCCGCTTCATCTTCTTCTTCTGCTATTCTATTTCATCTCTTCTTCCGCTTCATCTTCTTCTTCTGCTATTCTATTTCATCTCTTCTTCCGCTTCATCTTCTTCTTCTGCTATTCTTCTTCTTTTCTTCCGCTTTACCTTCTTCTTCTGCTCCTCAAACCCGATCTGGGTTCATCAGGATGATGAACCCAGATCTGGGTTCGTGAACCCAGATTCTGGGTTCTCGTGAACCCAGATTCTGGGTTCTCGTGAACCCAGAAATCTGGGTTCTCGTGAACCCAGAATCTGGGTTCACGAATGAACCCAGATCTGGGTTCACGAATGAACCCAGTTTGGGTTCGTGTGAACCCAGATCACACGAACCCAGATTCTGGGTTCAAACGAACCCAGTCTGGGTTCATCAGGATGATGAACCCAGATCTGGGTTCACGTGAACCCAGAATCGGGATCTGGGTTCACAAGAACCCAGTCTGGGTTCATCAGGATGATGAACCCAGATCTGGTGAACCCAGATCTGGGTTCACGTGAACCCAGAATCTGGGTTCACACGAACCCAGAAAGCTGGGTTAGTGTGAACCCAGATTTCTGGGTTCCCAGATTTTTTTTTTCAATTTTTTTCTTCAATTTTTTTTTTTATTATTTGAGTTGAAATGATAATTTTTAGTTTGTTGTTGATTGGATTGAGCTGATTATTGTTTGGGTTGATGATTTTATTTTTTTAAATTGATGATTGTGAATGATTTTTTAATGGTGAACTGGTGAAGAAGATGATGAGAATAATGGGTTGAAATTGAATTTTTGATGGTGAACTGGTGAAGAAGAAGAAGACGATGAGAATGATAGGTTGAATTTTTGGTTAATATTTAATATTTATTTGAATTTTATTTAATTTTTGTTTATTTTTTAAATTGATCTCTACCGTCCATCTCAAGATGGACGGTGAAGATCTGATTAAACTTTTTTTATTTAAGTTATTTTAAAATTTATCTTAAAAAATTAAAAATAAGATTAAAATGATAATTTTACCTTTCACATATTTAATTTTAACGGATGAATGTTAACAGTATGAGGGTAAATTGTAATAATACTGAAACTATTACTCCGTCCGTGAATGCGTTTCAACGAGGGGAGTAAATTGTAATTTGCTCTTTTTAGTTTTTCATTTTCGCGAGTCCCACTTTGACTTCTCATTCCGACCACATACGACCTTCATTCCGATCAAATTTGATACCGTTGGAAAGCTTGTGCGACATAGATTTCATAGGTACCAATTTCATCAATTTTTATCACCGTTTGGGTCTCCGATTTTGCAGAAGAAATTCTGCCATTAACCAACTTTGATTTTCTTAGATCTCGGCGAAACCAAGCGATTTCGACTCCGGTTAACCTCATTTTCGTGACGAGCGTGTCGAGGACAACAAAACTCACCTAGCTGCACCTCCCACCACCGTGGTCGTCGGAATCCATCGCCAGAAGTCGTTGTGGGCCACCGCATACGGCAGAAGTAAGTTCCTTGATCTCCCGAACTCGAAATTTAATTCCGAGCATGTCTACAAACTCGTTTTTAAGTGTAGAATTCATTTTTAAGGATATTTCTCCCTTAGGACAGTCGTATTAAAAATTCTCTATATTTCGCTACTTTGTAGATTTGGTTTGAGACGGCGATAATTACCTTGAGAATCAAGACTTCAAAGAAGTAAATAGCCCATATTGAGGTAGGAGTTCAACCCTGATCTTTTAGAAATTTTTATGTTAAAGTTGGAATTTATTTGAATTTTTATAATTTTGAAAGTGTCGTAATTATTTGTGGAAATATATTGTGGATTGCTTTGGAAGTATATTATGATTTATGATATATTTGAAAAAGATTTGGTTCACTGAATTAATAGTTGTTATACTGCCGAAATTTAAAAAAGATAATAATAATAAAAGGAGAGTTTTCACATATCGATTTCTATATATATTGTGTTGATTGTATGGTTAATTTATTTAAATTGTTTTATAACTTGAATGAGGTAAAGATCCACCATCCTAGTCATTATGTGAGGTTATCATGAACTATTCGTATTATACGACTTTATATTGGGGTTACTGCGTAGGGTATTACTGCGCAGGGTATTTTCTGGTATGGTTATCAGGGTCATGGTGTGCCTAACGTTGTTTTTTTATTCAAAATAATTTATTGAAATTATAGACCAACGGGTATATGACTAAGGGACGGGATCTACCTTGATTCGGAAAATGCTATGACTTGACTTAAAAATTTAGATGTTTTATTTCTATTTTATTTCTATCTTGGAAGCATGTATATATATATATATATATATCATTTTGGTTGCAGGTTTCTCCATCTATCATGTTTCTGAGGTTGATGCTGTTGAAGTTGCTGCGGTTCTTCAGGGGATTCAGCTCGCTATTCATCATTAGCTTCTTCCTGCTATTTTGGAGACTGATGCAGTAAACGTGGTAAACTTGTGCAATGGAGCTAGTTCTACTCTTCTTGATTTAGCTAATTTTGTGCATGATATTCAATCTCTGATGAATGCCCACCATTTTTGTCTCATTTCTTATGTTCATAGGGAATGCAATAGAGCTACACACATTGTTTGTAAATACGGCCGTATCGGACTGTATAAACGGAGATACGGTCGTATTGGCTAAAAAGCGTATATAGAATTTTGTTCGTATAATGCGTATAGGTACGACCTTATACGACTGTCTGGTATGGATACAAGCGTATATTGCATCATATGGCGGGCTAGGTTTCAGAAAAAAAAAAAACAAAAAAAGAGAGAGAAAATGAGTATAAAAGGAAAACAACCCTAAAATCATCTCAAAACCTCACGATCAGTTGTGCTTCTCTCACCCTCTCTCCTCACCGGCGGGTGTAGGTTCCGTAAGGCACAGTGGTAGCTTTCCGGCGCCTAGCTTCCATTTTCGGCAGGTCTAGGCGTCCAGTACCACATATTTACGTACCTTGGGCAGAGTTACGGTGAAGAAATGGAGAGGGTGAAGGAAGGGAGAACCTTGGGTGGAGTTACAGTAAAGCAATGGAGAGAGTGAAGGAAGAGAGAACATTGGGCGAAGTTACAGACTTACAATGAAGCAATGGAGACGCTGAGGAAGAGATAGGGTGACAGCTAACCTAACATGTTAATATATATGTGTATATGTAGACAAAAATTGTAAAAAAAACCTTAAGTTATCATAAAATACCCAATTGAACCTAAAACAAGTATAAATAAAACCCTAAGTTATGATAAAATATCCAATTAGACCTTAAAAATTATAAATAACCCCTGAATTATGATAAAATACTCAATTAAACTCACTGATTTGAAAAATAAATAAATAAATCTCTATAATTATATATACATATATAAAAGACAATTTGCCGTATATACATCCTATATAATGCGTACCGATCGTACCGCATCGTACTACAACAGAGTGTTTGTACCGTACTATACCACGTATTTACGAACCTTGGCTACACATAACCTAGCCAACTGGGCTCTAGGTTTCAATTGCTCTTATATTTGGAGGAGGTTTTTCCCTCCTTGGCTACATTGGCAGTTTTGGATGTTTCCTGTCCCTCCTTTAGAGGTGGTTTGTCTGCCGTTTAATACATTATTGCCTTCAAAAGTGTACAATGTGTAGACATGTAGAAGTAGGTCCCAAACACCCCACATCGACGTTCTAGTTAAGCACAAACTCGGATTCTTGTTGATGAATCATATTCTGACACCATTATATAACTCTTTGAAACTCCAGTGGTATAACATTTTAGCTTTATATCATAATCTTATAAAATAAATTCAGCCTAATTGCAAAACACATCTTCAATAGGAATCCAGATGCATATTAATCATTTTTGAAGAAACTGCTGCTGCATGGGTTAATGTTGTTTACTTGGTAATTTTAAAAGGAGTTGCTCATACTTTTGTGTTTCTACTTGGTTTGACCCGTTTGTTTGTGTTTAAAATCATGAGTTATTTGATGTTTTTTGTCGTTTGTTTTCTTTTGATTCTCGGGTTTAAGTTAATGAGGCAATAATGTTTGGGTAGATGCATTTCTTGTCTGAGTTTATTTGATGTATTTTGTTTTATTTTGACAGATGTTGCAATGGCTTTAAATGATTGATTAATCTTTATTTTGATTATTCTTTTTTCAACAACTCATTTTCACGCTATTATAACCATGAATAACCAAATTTTACGAAACTTCAATGTATGAGTAGAAGGTGAAAGAAATAACTATATTGTATTTGGTCATGGCATAGGCACTGACCAATCCGTATGGAGTCGAATTCTTCTATATATAGAACTAAGTGAATTATGTGTTGTTCGTTATGACCTCGCTTGTGCAGGCACGGTCAATCCTGACTTATATAATCGGGAAAAATATTTAACAATCAATGCCTATGTGGATGACCTCATTGATATTCTTGATGTGCTTCATGTTGAACATTGCACATTTATTAGCCATTCAGCCTCAGCTATGATAGGAATTTTAGCTTTTATTCGCTAGTCAGATCGTTTCGCTAAACTCATTCTTTTAGGAGCTTCTGCAAGGTAATTTTTTTCAATCTTATATGATGAATGTTTTAATTATTAAAATTTGTGTATTAAATTTTGGTGGTTCCATAAATTTAACAAATGAAATCATTTATAATTATTGTTTTTTCTCTGTGTTGCTTTGGATACAGTAATAAAAAAACAAAAATTACATATTAAAATTTCATAATATCCCGAAAAATTTTATCTAAAACCAACTTCGATTAGTTTACTTTTTAGAAGGTATTTCATTGTATCCCAAAAAAAAAGAAAATTATAGAAGAGAATTTGTATTGATTTATCTAAAATTAAAAATGTTGCAGGTACATAAACGACAACAATTATCGTAGGAGAATTGAACTAGCTGATGCGATGAGTGTGCATTGGACATTGTTAATGAACTATATATTTTGGTGCCATGGGCTTGCGGCAACACTTGTTGTAAGAGACTTGCCAGAAGCCATTTAAGAGTTTAGTAGGACCCTATTCAATATGAGGTCAGATATATCACTACATGCGTTAGAAATGATAATTAGAACTAATATACGAAATGTCCTCCATCAAGTGAGAGTGAATGCTATATAATTCAGACCGCTAGAGATCCTTCGGTACCAATGACAGCGGCTGAATATTTAGCACAAAATTTAGGTGGAGGAAATAGGTTAATAACCTTGTGCTCTGTGTGTCACTTGCCTTATTTGTTTGCACTGGTGGAGGTGGGTCCT
>CM034475.1:23360393-23408216 GCA_019925255.1 Litchi chinensis
TGTAAGCCCCCATTTGTAATATTAAATTTTCTAGCACTAGAAGATAGATTATGGGATGGAAAATGCTAACTTCCATAAACAACTTCCTTGTAGAGGATACTATTGCGTTAGTGGGAGTTACTTGAACCAAGTAGTAACATAAAATTTAAAGAAGGGCAAATTAGTCATTGTTCTAAATTATAGTTTTATGTATGAGTTGGTATGATTATAATAGATGGGTGTGGGAATTGTGAAAATTATCAAAATAGTAAGGGTACCATATGAGTTAAACAAAGATGAATGACAATTTAGTTAAATTGTAGGGAGTGGCATTGTATGTAATTAAGTATCAAACTTTAAGGGCAAAATTTTAAATGAAGCCTATATATACATGAGCCTTTGTCTTCCAACACTTTGCCTTTTTTTTTTGTGAAATCAAAATAGAGAGAGGGAGAGGGAGTGGATCACAACTAGGAAGAAAAAGGGGAAGGAAAATTCTACAAAGTCCAAGTCAAATTCAAGGTTCCAAACCAACTTTCCAAGGCAAAACAAGTTAGGATAGCAAACCCTAAGCAACCTAAAGGTGAGTTATCATCTTTTTCATCATTTTGATACTAGTTGGGTTGTTAACATGTTGAATGAGATGTGTAATGGTTGGGTTAGTTTGGATGGTAGTTGTGATGGAGTTTTTTTTTTTTTTTTTTTTTTTTTTTTTATATATCAAATGAATGTAGAACCCTAATCAAGTGAAAAGGAAGTTTAGGTGCAATGAATGATGCATGAATTCATAGCTAGAATTTATATGGGAGACACCCTAAGCAGAAATTTAAGTATGATTTAAACAAAATAAGTTGTTTATAACTTGTTTGATGAAATTATTGAAAAAAGTGTAACATGTAAAATTGAAAAGAACATGTGGTGTATTGGTGTGTGTCACGACTAAAAGGAGAATATGTGGATGCTTGATGGGACCCTTCCTGAATCCCTTCTCTGGATCCATGAAAGACCCCATAGCACCTCGACAGAACTGTAACGAACCCTAACTTTAGCTCGAAGAACTCCCGTCGGAGCATCGATACTTAGTTAAAACTTATTTTGAACTTATTTGTTAGGTGGTAAGGTAAAAATTTTTCGTTTTTCTGATGAATTCGGCAGCATACCGGCTGTTTATTGAACTATGCCATCCTGCAAATTCAAAAGCAATTTAAAAACACTTCTATAGTACACAAATCTCCGCTACCAGGGGCCCTTGGCCCTCACCCAAAATCAACCACAACATAATTAATCATCATCCTGAAATCGATGGAAATCTAAATGTTTCTTTTTTTTTAAAAAAACATTTTCATATAACATGCATCCAATGACTGATATTTATGTTTACAAATTTACATCATTTACAACATGATTTATGTACAACACATGCATGACAAAAATACGAGCTATACAATGGGGAATAGTCGTCCGTTAGTCTATCCGCGCGTCTGTCTGAGCCTCGTCTGCTGGACGACTCGCTTTTGCACCTGAGGGAACATTTTAAGAAACACATGGAAATCAAACGGTGAGTATAACTCAGTGAGATAAACATTAAACCACTTTATAAACTAAAGTATTTGTCTGAAATACTGTTTAGCATTTCATAGAGAAACTGTTTCTGAAACTCATTTCAAATTTCTTTCTAAAACTTTCTCATTTCTCGCCTTGATGGTAACCCAGGGAAACTACTCCTGTCATGACAACTTAAATCTCTAGCTAGCCACTAGAAATTAAGGAATCTACCCTATGTAGTCACCGATGCGTGAACTCTGGGCACGCGTTACCCCTATGCAATCGGACTGAACTACACTACCCTATACGTGCAGAGGGTGACTCAACTGACTCTCTCTCCCTCTCAGTTAGTAACTTTCTCATATCTACCATGCACGTATAAAGTATTCGATTGGGTACTTAACTGGGGCTAGGGTAAACTATCAGCGTAATAAAATATTTTTCTCTACATTCTCATTTAAACTCATTTTTAAGGCAAAAAGCCTAAAAACTTTTATTTCTCATAAATTCTTGAATTGAATGCATATTCATTTTAACAATTCACATAATAGAATCTAAATATACTACAATACATATTACAATTATATAATTAATTAAGTGCATATAATCATAAAATGAACTTTAAACAAAACTATGCTTGGAGAGATTGAATTTCTACTCACTAAACGCCCTTCGATCGAAAGGGAACCTTCTTCGAAATCCTTCGAAACTCTCCGCTTTCACCCTAAAACATCCAATACTCATTTAGAATCAATAAATTTACTAAAACTAAGTTACAAATAGCTTTTAATACAACTAATTCTATAAAAGTCTTTTTACGCCTAAACCTTCGCAACTAGGTTTTAACTTATCAGAGGCCCTTGAATTTCAATTTCTTTGCACAAGCCTTATTTATTATCATCTAGAGACACTCTGGAAGGCTTAAAATGGTCGTCGGAAGCCCAGAACGTAAAATCACTGTTTTTGGACCCTCTAAAACGGAGACTATGCTAGGGCCTATCCTAGCAATTTTCTTCACTCCGTTTTCACTCTAATCATCTCCCTAACTCGCACTTAGGTCACCCGTAAAACGGTTTTGAGAAATTCTAAGTATAGAGGGTTGAAACCTATGAAAAATGCCAATATTTCAACACTTTTTGATGCACATTTTTGCATCCTACATGCAATGACTTCATTTCTTTCGTATCTAAGGTTCTTTTACTCAATTATGACCAAATACATTCATTTCATGTATTGAAGAATGCATTTGTGATCACATCTTACTTTACGACTACATACCTACACTATTTTGGTCATAACTTCCTCAATTTTTATCGGAATCGTTCTCTTCCAATTTATATGATTTGCTATTACATTTAGGCATGATTTGAGGTCTAAACAACCCCAAATAAGCCCAACTAGTACAGGTCTCTATAGCCCCTTCATCTAGCTCGAAATTTCTCAACTTAACTTTACACTTTATCTTTTTCAATTCTATCACTTCTAATAGGTTTCTTAGCATTTAAATTGCATGAATTAAGTCTCAAATGGATGAAAGCAAAATGGGTTACACAAACCCTAAGCTTGACCGAATTCATCATCATAAAAGGGCCACCACCATTCTTTGAATTTCAATATACAAATCACACCTACTACATCACTAATCAACCTAGATTGAACCCCTAACCTCAAATTTAACTTTTGAAGCAAGATTAAAATGGGTTTCTCACACAAACAAGGTGAACTAACACATGAAAACTCACCTATTTATGCTTTACTTTTACTCTAATCCTGCTCCAATGACTGTGCTTGATGACTAGGTGAGGATTGATGGTGATTTGCTTGAAGAAAATGACTTGGAATTCTTGGTTTCTCCTCTTCTCTTGGCCAGCAGTCCCTCTCACTCTCTCTCGATTTTTCACGGCAACAAAATGAATGATAAGAGGCAATTGGGCTTCTATTTATAGTGGGGGACCATTTACTAGTTAGTCCCTCTTGAAAATTATCAAAATGACCCTTAAACTTTACTAATTCATGCTTTGACCCCTAAATGGATAAGATTCCTTCCAATTGGTCCACTTATCAACACTTAAAACCACTAGTTTTTGCACCAATCAAATAGCTCACTAAACACCACTCATTTATATTGCACTTGGCAACTTCTCATTGGTGGAACTTTTTTGACTTTTGACTTTGAAAAGTAAACTCGTTTCATTCTATACTCTCCCATAACATTTCCTAATATTCTTGGGTCCTCTAATCGACATCCTATTCTTGATGCGAAATTAAATTAAACTTTAAAAATTACTACTAGAGCGTTAGTATTTAACTGTAGCTAGAATCGAGGGTTTACAATTTCTCCCTCTCTAAAAAAATAAAATTTCGACCTCAAAATTTAAATCACATACCTAAATAAAAAAGGTACGGATACTGCCTCCACATCTGCTCCTTAAGCTCCCACGTAGCCTCCTCAACAGAACTTGTACCAATGGAATTATTTTATTGCGTAGAACATACTCCCTCCTGTCTAAGATCTAAACTGGACTCTCCTCATAAGTCAGGTTCTCTCTCAATTCCACTGGCTGCTTGGTCAATACGTGTGAAGGATCTGGCATGTACTTATAGAGCATTGAGACATGGAATACATTATGAATCCTAGACAATTCTGGCGGAAGCTCCAAGCAATAAGCTACGTCTCCATCTCGACTGATCACCTTATAGGGACCAATATATCGCAGACTAAGCTTTCCACGTCTACCAAATCTGATGATCCCTTTCCACGGTGATATCTTTAAGATGACCTTATGCCCTACTTGGAATTCCAGATCTTGTCTTCTATTATCCGCATAACTTTTTGGACGATCTTGAGCGATTTTTAACCTGTCCCGAATGATCTAAATCTTATATGTAGTCATCTGTACTAATTCGAGTCCTAGAAGTTTCCTTTCGCTTACTTCATCCCAATATACCGGCGTCCTACACCGCCTCCCATAAAGAGCCTCATAAGGTGCCATGCCGATATTGACTTGATAACTATTATTATAGGCGAACTCGATCAGAGGCAAATAAGAATCCCAACTACCTCCAAACTCCATCACACAGGATCTTAGCATATCCTCTAGAGTCTGAATGGTACGCTTGGACTGTTTGTCCATCTGAGGATGAAATGCTATACTGAAATGTAACCGAGTGCCCAATGCTCTTTGTAAACTAGACAAGAATCTGGATGTAAACTGGGATCTCTGTCAGATACAATCGAGACTGGAGCTCCGTGAAGCTTAACAATCTCATCAACATATAAACTAGCCAACCTATCTACGGGATAAGTATTGCGAATGGGTAGAAAATGAGCTGACTTCATGAGTCGATCAACAATCACCCAGATACTATCATGCCCACTTCGACTGCGGGGAAACCGACCACAAAATCCATGGTGATATTCTCCCATTTCCACTCTGGGATAGAGAGAGGCTGAGTTAAACCTGCTGGTCTCTAATGCTCTGCTTTAACCTGCTGGCATATCAAACATTTGGATACATACTCAGCTATCTCCCTCTTCATACCTTTCCACCAATAGTGATCTCTCAAGGTATGATACATCTTCGTGCTTCTCGAATGCATGGCGTATGCAGAAGAATGGGCTTCATCTAAAATCTCTTTCTTGAGATCTGTCAAGTCTGGAACATATAATCTCTGACCCATCATCAGAGTACCATCCTCTCTCACCGAGAAGTCCTGTCCTCTGCCCAACCCAACCTCCTGGTAAATCTTACTCAACTGAGAACCTGATCCTGCAACTCTCAGACTCGATCTGCAAGTATCGGTTGGACTTGAAATGTGGCTAGCAGTGCACCTGACCCTAGAGTCCTCAGATGAACCCCTAAAGATCTCATGTCTCTCAACAACATGAGGTACCCTACCCTCAAATGAGCCACTAAACTAGAGGGCTGTCTACTCAAGGCGTCAGCTACGACATTGGCCTTTCTTGGATAGTACTGAATAGTGCGGTCATAATCTTTAATTAGCTCTAACCACCTTCTCTGCCTCATGTTTAGTTCTTTCTGAGAGAGTAGATATTGGAGGCTCTTGTGGTCTGTGAACATCTGGCAGGAAACCCCATACAGGTAATGTCTCCAGATCCATAGTGCAAATACTACTGCAACTAGATCCAGATCATGCGTAGGGTAATTCTGCTCGTGCTTTTTCAATTGTCTAGATGCGTATGCTATTACTTTCCCATTCTGCATCAAAACACACTTTAGACCCTGTCTAAATGCATCACTATACACCACGAAGCCTTCTGTCCCAGAAGGAAGTGTAAGAACGGGAGCTGTGGTCAATCTAGCCTTCAATTCATCAAAACTCTTCTGATAGGCTTCTGACCACTCAAACTTTACATCTTTTCTGGTCAGTTTCGTCAAAGGAATGGCTATCTTGGAGAATCCCTCCACGAACTTCCGATAATACCCTGTTAATCCTAAGAAACTCCTGACCTTTGTAACGAAAGTCGGCTGCTTCCAATTCAGAATTGCTTCAATTTTCTGGGGGTCTACACTGATCCCATCTGCAAATACCACATGCCCTAAAAATGAGACCCTATCCAACCAGAACTGACACTTACTGAACTTAGCATACAATCGGCGATCCCTCAGAGTCTGCAAAACCAACCTCAAATGCTCGGCATGGGCCTCCCTATCGCTTGAATACACTAGGATGTCATCAATGAACACTATCACAAACTTATCAAGAATATCATGAAACACCCTGTTCACCAAATCCATAGACACTGCAGGAGAATTGGTTAGCCCAAAAGGCATCACCAGAAACTCATAATGTTCATAACGCGTCCTGAAGGCAGTCTTGGGTACATCCTCTTCTTTAATCTTCAACTGATGGTAACTCGATCTCAGATCAATTTTCGAAAATATACTAGCCCCATGAAGCTGATTGAACAAATCATCAATGCGAGGAAGTGGATACTGGTTTCGAACAATTACTTTATTGAACTCCCTGTAGTCAATGCACAACCGTAGACTACCATCATTTTTCTTCACAAACAACACTGGTGCTCCCCAGGGAGAAACACTCGATCGAACGAAACCCTTATCCACTAACTCCTCTAACTGCACCTTCAACTCTTTTAACTCTGTAGGTGCCATCCTGTAAGGTGCTCTAGCTATAAGTGTTGTTCTCGAAATCATATTAATCTCAAACTTTATCTCCCTGTCTGGAGGTAACTTAGGAAGATCCTTTAGGAACACATCTGAAAACTCCCTAACCATTGGGATATCCTCTAATCGGGCCTCTCTCTCGAAGTATCTACTATATAAGCCAAATAACCCTCACACTGCTTCCTCAACATCTTCCTGACCGTTATAGCTGATATAATACAAGAAGAAAGCATCTGACGCTCACCCCTAAATACTACATCTGGCTCCCTTAAAATACTGAATTTGAGTTCTTTTCGGTAACAATCAATTGTGGCACTGTGAGTAGCTAACCAATTCATCTCCAGTATCACATCAAAATCAAGAATGTTCATCACTACCAAACTGACCGGGAATGCTCTACCTCCAACTGTAACCTCACCACCTATGTACACCCTTTTTGCCATTACCACATCTCTGGTAGGAGTAGTCACCACCATCTCATACTCTAATGGCTCTAATAACAATCCGGCTCGACTAGCAAAACTCTCAGAAATAAAAGAGTGAGTAGCTTCTGGATCTACTAATGCATGAATATCAAAACCAGAGAGTGAAACTGCACCTGTAATCACCTCAGGTGTCGCCTCTGCCCCCTGTTGAGTGATAGCAAATACCCTGGCTTGAACTGGAGGTCTTCCTGGCTGACCTCTTAATGTGGTACCTCGACTTATACCTCTACCTGGCTAACTAGGGGTCCCTGGTCCTCTCCCCTATGGACCAACCCTGTCTCGTGACTGCCCTACACTAGGCTTAACCGGAGTCCCTAGTCTAGACTCACTACTCTCTGCGGTAGTCCTCTGTGGGCAATCTCTCTTTAGGTGTCCCTCTTGACCACAGTAATAGCACCTAGTATGACCAAAATGACACTCTCCCTGATGAAATCTCCTACATGTCGCACAGCGGGGTACCCTGCTCTGACTGCTACCTTGGCTTTGAGAACCTGATGGCTGCCTCACCGAACCCTGACTGGAGGTGGCTCCTTGACTCTGCTGCCTCTCTGAAGGTCCTCCAGACTTACTTCCAGTCTTGGGGGTTTTACTAGGTCCCCCAGTCTGCCATCCCTGGCTCGGTCCCCTCTTCTGCGACTACTGACCCCTATTGGTCTGAAAAGTCTTCTAAACCCTTAAAGCTGCCTCTACTAATCTCTTGTACCCTCTGTACTCGGTAGGGTTTGTGTAGAAGAAACCCTAGAATGTTGAATTAGGTTGGGTTAAGTGAATTGAGTGTAGATAAATTGTTTGATGAAATGTCTAAGAGAATCCCAATGTAAAAATCTTGAAAATTTAAAGAAGCAATAGGTTGTGTGGACATGTGTAGTTCACGGCCACTAGGAGGGTTATGTAATCCCATTGAGTTTTGATGAAATTGAGCTTAAATTTATGCATGTAAGAAGTTAGAATATCATGTAAGAATGTTAGAATTTAAAAAAGGAAGTGAATGAAGACAATGAGTTATTTTGGACTAAATGAAAGGCATTGTTGGTTATCATACAATGCCACTTCCTCTTGGCATTTTTATGCTATGTATGATCCTAATTAAGTGTATAGGAGTCTAAGAATCTTAAATGAAGGAGAATTGAGTTGAGAATATAAAAATGGTAAAATTTGACATGAAAAAAGTAGTGAAAAATAAGAGTATTTCATAGGTTTCACCCCTCTATAGTTGGAATTTTTCAAAATCGTTTTACAGGTGACCTAAATGGGAGATAGGGAGGTGATACAAGTGAAAACAGAAGCGAAAAAACCCACGGATTGGGTTGTGAATAATGTTTGGTCAAAGGGGGTTCGAAAAAGTTGACTTTTCGTTTTGGGCCTCAGAAAATTATATGGACTACGTGGAGATGTCCCTATGGGTATATAAGTTAAACTTTTGCAAAAAAATCAAAATTTTAGAGCTTTGGTTGAGTTAGAACTCATATGAGAAAGTTGTAGTCTAAAGGGTTGTTAATAGAGTTAGTTGTGTTGAAAGCTTTGATTTTAGCTTTGAGTAGCTCAATTTGGTGAAAATTGAGTAAGATTGTGATGTGTAGGTGAAGCGCAAGCAAGTGGAGCGAGAGAGGCCCACTAGAGCTTATTAGCATGCTTGGATCCGAGGTGAGTGTTACTAACTCACACTATCAGCATTTATATTTCAAATGAAATTTTATTGTTGTTAAAATGTTTATGAATGATATTTATATGTGTTTAAAGAAATCTCAAAAGTAAAGTGATTTTTATGAGAAGTTGAGCTTAAAAACTATAGTCAAAGAGATTTAAAAGAAAAGCTATTTTTGTGCTTGTAGCGTAGAGTAGAAAGGAATTTTCAAAGGCCATACGTATACCTTCAGAATAAGAGATTTTCTTGGGCTACAATATGCGATATAGAAAATTCCGCAATGTAGTTGCCAAGATTAGATAGTAAGTCGCGCTACGGTTTGCGATGTAGAAATTCTGCACGTAGTCGCTAGAATCATAGATAACCTTACAATATGTTACGATGTAGAAAATTCTGCGTGTAGTTGTCGAGGAGTTACAGTAGCGTCACGGTTCGTGTCAGTTGAAAATCGCCACACGACATAGCTAGAAGGGGAACACATGGTGCTTTTAGAAAGAAACGAGTTTGATGACATTTTAGGCATAACTAAATAAGTTTATGGTTGTTTAGTTAACAATAAGTTAAATTTCTTTGGTTGCTTTGAGATTACACTTGTTTTATATTATATTGTACAACCATTTTCAAGTACTCGCGTGAACGATTAAAACAACCAATTTCTTCATCACTATAGGTTGGACTAATCTTGAAGAATATATTATATAGTCTACATTGTATCTTGATAATATTTTGCATCTTGAGATACTCATGTAGAAACCTCATATTAATATATTTTGTAATGTAAATTGTTTGTATATATTTTGATGACATGAAAGTTGATTAGTATCGATGGTTTTGTGAAAATGATGAATTGATTTTGAAATGCATGTTTGTGGAAGAAGTTGGGTTGTGATGGAAACTGTTGACGTCCGAAAACGGTCAACCAGAGATTCTGGGGCCCAGACGGCGGACTTGGTAATTAATGGTTGATTGTACTGATTGAAGGATAAGAAATGATCAATTAATGAAGTTCTAGGTTGGTGGTGATTAATTCGGGTGAAGAATGTCGGACTTGGTGGTTGGTCGGATTTAATAAGGTGATCAGTGAGGAATTAAAAGAGAAAGAGAGAGAGAGAGAGAGAGAGAGAGAGAGAGAGAGAAGAACAGATTTTTTTACGTGGTTCGGTGACTGCACCTACGTCCACGGCCACTCTGGAGTAATTCCAGCAGAGTGACAGTTCTCTAGTATGTTAAGCTTGTCTGTACAGTAAAAATGTCTCCCATCTTTATAGAGGGGGGGAGCTCACAATAAAAAATACAAAAGAAAGTTATACAAGTTATTGGCAACGGCTAGTTTCAGCTAATCCTGATATTGCCATGCTGTATTAATTGTAAAGGTAATGATGATTTCCTCCCTGCACAAGTCTGCATTAATTACACCTGAAGAGGTCTTCACTTCATTAAATGCTTCTGGGTAATTGTGTAGGCAGTTTCCAGTGGGAAATCATGAGAGTTGGTAAATTCTGACAACTTGCTGTACACGATATCTCCTGAGGAAGCCTTCAGGTCAGCCAGGTGATGCATTCTGGAGGAGAGCTGACGTGGCCGAGAGGAGATATAAGGCGATCTGGGGACCTATGCGAGCTCGCGAGCTCCCCGAGCTGAAGGTACGAGCAGGGGGCATCTTGGGAACTGTTGCTGGCTTGTGACTCGGACGGCCTCACGAGCTGGGCTTGTAGCTACTGGTTCCATCTTTGGGCCTCCTGGGCCCTTGCTTCTGTTCACATTAAACAGGCATGTACTGGCCCATCTGGGCCGAACCAGAAAATGGGCATAACATCAAGCCCCCCAGCTCTCTGTGCGTTCTGCGGACTGGGAGCTAATTTCAACATGCGATTGGCGCCCATTTTCGAATTTTCTGGTGTCGTTTCAATCTTCGTACTGTAACTGTCGACACGTGGCGTTCATATAGGCGTTGGAGCCGAAAAACGTGTCTCGGGACTGTATGCATTAATTGTGCACGTCTTGTAACTGACAGACGTGATGGCACGTGACCGAGATTGGTGCCTAGCCGTTGGATCTTTGACGGTTATGCCTTTACGCTGGATCGGACGGCTGGGGACGGACGTCCTGGCCTATATAATCCACAGGTCTCCTCGTATTTTTTCTTTTTGCTTTCCTGATACAACTCCAACGCCCTTCTTTCCACCATTTCTTCTCCTCTGCTTCTTCTGGTTCGTTATCCGCCGTTAGACAACCTCTTTGGACTCCGCCGCTACAGGAATTAGCCACCGCATTCAGCAAGCCATACATAGTTCGAGCAAGGTAGTTCCTTTCTTGTTTTGCTTTTTGTATTATGGTATGATCTGTTTCTGGTTTGGATTGCTATTTTCTGCTTATATATCACACCTGTTGGTCCCTGTAAGCCTGTTTGGCTCTTAGGGATTTGTTGTGTTGGTTGCTTGAGTACTTGTGTACACTAGGGGCGACCTGGCTGTTACTCTAGGTATCCCATCTCTCAGTCATGTACTGTTGCTTAGGACTTTTAATGAAAGTATCCCATTAATATCTGGTAGGGTACCTGTAAACATAGGGTTAGCAACACATAAATTCAGGGTGATATAGTACCTGGCGGGCTCGTGTCTCCGGGCCCTTTATGGTCCTTTAGAGGCCAAGTGCGCGACCTGACGAATAGGACAACAGTCTTAGGAATTCTTTCTCTGTGTCTTGCTAGGATCAGTATGCTGTAGGCCTTCTGATGTCGTTCCTTCTGTACTGTAGATGTCAAGTCGCTCACGCACTGGTCGAGGCAGGGCTTCTGCTTCCAGAAGGCAGGCAGGACGCTAGAGTAGTGAGGTTGAGGCCACGACCTCGTGAGCTGGTCCGTCCAGCGAGGAGGTCGCAGGAGGGGACGAGGTCGCTGAGGAAACAGACCCCCATCCTTTTAAACACACGCCTTCGCTGGTCACTCTTCCAAAGCTGGAGGCTTGGGCCCAGAAGTTCAGCCTCCCTTAGGGTGCAGAGCTAACGTTCCTGCGGCCACTGATCGAGCCTCTCATCCTCCTGCGGGCTTTGTAGCGATCAGCCGTGAGCATATGGAGCTCGACTTCAGGTTCCCTGTTCCTGGTTATCTCAAGAATCTCTTGAACGACCTGAAGCTTGCCCCGTTTCAATTAACCCCGAACTCGTATGCCCATTTAACCACCCTGGCTACGGCGTTCGTTAAGTACGGACTAGGGTTCCCTTCACCCCGCATCTTACGTAGTGTTTTCAGCTTTAAGGCAATCTCTGGGAAGGATGGACTCTATTACGCCACGCCTCGCCAACATTCTGATTACAGGGCGTCTCTACCCCAGAGCTGCACTAAGTCCAACGTGGGGGAGTACAAGTCAAATTGGGCCTTGTTCACGTGCCCTTCTCTCGCCGGGCTGAATAATATGAGTTTCGTGATGACACCTAGTAGGCACACAAGCACTTAAATAGGATTAGTATTTATTTATTTTTATTTATTTTTTTTTACGAGCTGACTTTTGCTTTACAGGTGTCGCAGCTCCTGGGTATAAGCTTAGACAGGACGAGCTCGCTATTCTGAATGCTTTTGCAGCGGCTAAGGAACCAACCGAGGACTTTTTCCCTTCCGGAAGCGAGTTGGTAGACCGGGGTCTTACGCCATCTGCCACGAACCCTCTTCTGAACATAGCCCAGGACTTGGGGATAAGGGGTCAAACGAGCGAAGTCGCTTCCGCCCTTGCTGCTCCTACACAATCCGAGTCAGAACCCCAGCCCCTGCAACAAAGGTCACCGAGCACGAGCTTCTCCACCAGCCCCTCTTCAGACAATATGGGAAGGCTCACCATGTCCGTCCCTCCTCTCAGGTCGATTCCACCTACCGAGCCGACCGAGGTCGTCAACGTGGACGACTCTTCCTCAGACCGCTTACAAAGAGCGCCTTCTCTGCCCGCTGTAGCCGCTCCTTCTCCGACCAGGTCAGCTGCAACCCCCAAAAACGGGCTGCCCCATCTGAAGGGCGGAGTCCTCCTCCAGCCAAGAGGGCCACGGTCTCTATTGAGGGGGACTTACCTTCGGAGTCGGAGTCTGAGGCTTTGACTAGAAAGAGAAAAGGGAAGGCCATAGCCCAGCCCCCGGCCCCAAAGCAGAAGGGCATCATCGTGGTCCCTCCGACTAGGGCGGTTGTTATTGGTAGGGAGCCGGGCACTGAAACGCCAGGACGACCTGCGAGGCCAGCGACGAGTGAACAGGCAGACTCCGAGCTCCGCTCTGAGGTGGCAAAGGAGATGGAATACTTCAACAGCTTCGTGGAGCTCGTGCCCGAAGTGATGGGGAAGCGCAGCCCGAAGCTGCAGAAAGATGGACTTACAGGCCGTACTCTCGTAGGCTATGTAGCTCGTCATGCTGCGCTGGTAAGGCTCTCTTTTACACTGTGATTTCCTTCTTTTACAAAAGATCTCTTACAATTCCCCATTTTTCAGCTCGGTATGGCGTTTGTGAAGTTGATGAGGGAGGCAGAATATCATATTAATGAGAAGGAGGCCTTCAGGATGTCTCAGGAGCAGTTCGAGGAGGAGAGGAGATTACTACAGGATGAAATCAATCTCCTCCAAAAGGATCATGAGGAGCTTTCTGCCAAGCTTCGAGACGCTGATGCGGCCTTGTCAAAGGAGACCGCTCTCAGGGAGGCCGCTACTTCTGAGGTCAACAAGGCCCACAGCAAACTAAATCAGCTGAAGAGTGAGCTCAGTGCTGCAAAGGTAAAGCTACAGGTTGCTGAGGACAAAGTAAGTCAGCATAAGTGGGACTTGGGAGCAGCCAAAGGGAAGCTCGCGAGGGCCGAGGAGAAGCGGGCTGAGGCAGAAGCAAAACTGGCTCAGATACATGGGAAGCTGGCTCAGACCGAGGCGGGCGTTGAGGCCAAGTTAGCTCAGGAGCGGAACAAGGTCGAGGAAGAGGTCGAGAGGGCGTTTCTGTTTAGCATGTGGGAGCGCTACCCGGACTTGGACTACTCTTTCTTTGGGTCAGAAGGGGTCAAAATGATCCGGGAGTTCGCAGAGCTTGCAGCAGGTGCTCAGGGCGCACAACATGCGGACACTTCCTCTGCCCCTCCAGTTGATCCATCTGCTGTCCCATTCCCTTTGCCAGAACAAGTCCCTGAGGTACCTCCAGCTTTAGAGGATCCTCCAATGCCTGAGCCCCCAGCAGAGGCCCTTCCTGATTTACCAGCTTCTGAGTCCGTCCCTGAGGCAGAGCCCCCAGTAGAAGCCATAGTTGATCCTACTCTTTCAGACGAACCGACTGGCATCTAGGGCATTTGTTTATTTGACTTCTTGTAATTTTCTTTTATTTGTTGGAACTCGAACAACGAGCTTGAAGCTCGGAATTATAATATTGGATTTCCTGCACAATTTCCATACTTTGTCCAAGTATAAATATGCATGCTTTACTTATATGATGGGCAATTAACAGACAATAAACATGCCATTATAAGTATTAGAATTTGCCAAGTGAATCTCAATCTTGAAAATTATGCTAACTTGTGAACCTGCTTACTACGGTCAGTAATAATAATGTGTTAGCTCATACGAATTTGGATTAAGCAAATAGCTCAATCAAGCAAAGTATTTGACCCTGCAGGTGACATAGTTAGGCAAACCTTAAAGGATTGGCTCCTCTTACATTTAGTGGGCAATTGATTTGCAAGGTCGCGGGTAGCTTTATATTTGAGAGGCATGGCCTTACCCCCTCCCGCGAGGTCGCGGGGCAATTGATTCGCGAGGTCCGCGGGCATCTTTATATTTGAGAGGCGTAGCCTTACCCCCTCCCGCGAGGTCGCAGGGCAATTGCGGCTGCGAGCTAAGAAATGAATTTGATGCTTGACGTAAACCTCTGTTAGTGAGGATAATACGGGCAACTCGAGTATCAATTGATAAGGCATCCTCGATTTAGGCCTTTTATAGACGCTTGTTGCTAGAATATGCTCATAGCTTTGGCCAGCTATTTCATGTGAGCATTTTAGTTGTGGAAGATTCCTTGGATTTTGTACAGATATCTTCAAGGAATAATGATATATATATAGGCATATATGATGATAGATCGCAGCTCGATTGCTTGAGAAAGAAATTTCATTAGCTTTGCTCTTTTTAACATGTACATTTGCTGGTTCAACCAGTTTGCTTTCTGCATCAAACATGACACATACAACAGAAAACAAAAGAAAGCATGCTTATAGACAATCGTCAAAAGAATCATGTACAAAGTTAGAGCGGGCTGACAGTTCTTAGGTGTAGTACGGTCGCAGGTGTTCAGCATTCCAGGCTCGGGGTAACTCTGATCCATCTATACTGGCCAAATGATAGGCTCCGTTCTTCAGATTCTGCTTGATGAGGTATGGTCCCTCCCAGTTGGGTCCGAGTACCCCATCGCTTGCCTTGCGAGCCCCGGGGAGGACTAATTTGAGAACGAGGTCTCCGGCTTTGTAGCTTCGAGCTCGGACCTTCTTGTTGTAATACTTGGCAACTCTCTGCTGGTACACTGCTACCCTCAGGCGAGCTGTCTCTCTTGCTTCTTCGGCTAAGTCTAGACTGGCCGTGAGCAGCTGATCATTGTCTTCAGGTTGGAATGAGGCCCTTCGTTGGCTGGTGACTTCGAATTCTGCCGGTATCATGGCCTCCGTTCCGTAGACCATGGAAAATGGGGTTTCACCTGTCGAGTTGCGAACTGTGGTCCTGTATGCCCAGAGGACTTTCTGTAGCTCGTCAGCCCAAGCCCCCTTTCTTGCCTCTAGCCTGGTCTTCAAATTCTGCTTGATGATCTTGTTCACAGCCTCGACTTGACCATTGGCCTGAGGATGGTCCACAGCCGAGAAGCTTTTTATGATTCCGAGCTCGTTGCAGAAGTCTATGAACTGCTCGCTGGTGAATTGAGTCCTATTGTCCGTGACGAGCTGCTAAGGGACCCCGAACTTGCAGACGATATTATCCCACACAAATTTTTCTATCTTCGCTGTGGAGATTTCTGCTAGCTCCTTAGCTTCAGCCCATTTGGTGATGTAGTCCACAGCGACCACAGCGTGCCTGCAACTTCCTCGTGTTGTGGGCAAAGGTCCGATGAGGTCCATTCCCCAGATTGCGAAAGGCCATGGACTCACCATCTGCTGGAGGTAAGCTGGTGGAGCTCGCGGGACCTTAGCAAATCTCTGGCACTTATCACACTTCTTCACCAGATCCAATGCATCCTGCTTCATAGTTGGCCAGTAGAACCCCTGTCTGAGGGCCTTCTGGGCCAAGGACAATGCTCCCGCGTGGTTCCCACAATGACCCGCGTGAATATCATTCAGCACCACCTTACAGTCCTCATCATCTATACATCGCAACAGCGGGGTCAAAAACCCCTTCTTGTACAACCTGTCATCATAAATGCAGTACCGGGCCGCTCGAGCTCGCACGCGGCGGGCTTCTAGCTTGTCCTCTGGCAGCTTCCCTTCCTGCAAGTAATTCACTAACGAGCTCATCCAGGAGTTAGGCCGAACCCGTATGATCATCATTGCATCTTCATCCTCGATGCTCGGGGTTGGTAAGAATTCCACAGGGATAGACTCAAGAAGATCTACATCTTGGGAGGTCGCTAAGAGGGCTAGAGCGTCTGCATTGAAGTTCTGTGCCCTGGGGATCTGGTTCACTTCAAACCTTTGAAAGCCCCCAATAACTCCTTAACCTTTTGGAAGTACTTCGACATCCTCCTTCCCTTGGTCTGATATTCTCCCTTGACATGGCAAACAATAAGTTGAGAATCACTGAAGACCTTTACCTGCTCAGCTCGCACCTCCTTTGCCAGGCGAAGTCCGGCAAGCAACGCCTTGTACTCGGCCTCATTATTGGTAGCTCAGAATCCAAACCTTAGGGCACTCAAGATCTTGTGACCTTCTGGACTAATCAGCATTATTCCAGCTCCTGAGCTTTGCTCGTTAGAGGATCCATCCACATATAGCTCCCAAGTTTGATCTCCAGCTAGTTCCTCCTGTTCCAGTACTGGCCCTGTGAATTCTACAATAAAGTCTGCAAGTGCCTGGGCCTTGAAGGCCATCTGAGGCCTGAACTCTATGTCAAATTGAGCGAGCTCGATAGCCCACTTGAGGAGCCTGCCTGAAGTATCTGCTTTCTGAAGGACTTGCCTGAGAGGGTACTGCGTGAGGACCTCAATCTGATGAGCTTGGAAGTAGGGACGTAGCTTCCTGGAGGCAGTTACCAGGCAGTACGCGAGTTTCTCCATTTGTGAGTATCGGGTCTCCGCATCAACCAGCCTTTTACTGACGTAGTACACGGGCAGCTGCATTTTCTCCTCTTCTCTCACCAAGGCCGCGCTCAGGGCGTACTCGGAGACACCCAGGTACAAGAATAGCTTCTCCCCATCCTTCGACTTGGACAGGAGCGGGGCCTGGCCTATATATTCTTTCAGCCTTTGAAATGCTTCTTCGCAATGCTCATTCCATTCGAAGTTCCTGGCCTTCTTTATGGCTTCAAAGAATGGCACGCACTTGTCAGTAGCTTTCAAGATGAATCGGCTGAGAGCTGCGACCTGTCCATTAAGACTCTGCATGTCCTTGATTTTGGAAGGGGACCTCATTTCCACGAGCGCCCTGATCTTCTCCGGGTTGGCCTCTATCCCTCTGCTATTTACCATAAATCCAAGGAACTTACCAGACGCTACCCCAAAGGCACACTTCAGTGGGTTTAACTTCATCCGGTAATTTCTGAGGACTTTGAATGTCTCACCCAAGTCGCGAACATGGTCTGCTGCTTTCTGAGATTTTACCAGCATATCATCTACGTATACTTCCATGGTTTTCCCAATCTGATCCTGGAACATGGCATTGACCAGTCGCTGGTAAGTGGCTCCTACGTTCTTTAGTCCGAATGGCATCACCTTGTAATAGTACAACCCCCTATCAGTGACAAAAGAGGTGTGTTCTTCGTCTTGCGGGCTCATGGGGATCTGGTTGTATCTTGAATAGGCATCCATGAAACTTAAGAGTTGGTGCCCGGCTGTCGCATCTACCAGCTGGTCAATCCTCGGCAGTGGGAAGCTGTCTTTTGGGCAAGCCCTGTTCAGGTTGGTGAAGTCAATGCAAGTCCTCTACTTCCCGCTCTTCTTCTTCACGAGGACTGGATTTGCGACCCAAACAGGATAACGGGCTTCCCTGATGAACCCGTTAGCTAGCAGCTTCTCGACCTCCTCCTTCAGAGCTGCATAACGTTCCGGTGTCATCGGTCTCCTCTTCTGACGGACTGGCCTGTGCTGGGGATTTATGTTCAGTCTGTGGCACATAATGTCAGGATCTATCCCCACCATATCTTCATGGTTCCAGGCGAAGACGTCAAGGTTCACCTTTAGAAATTCTACGAGCTCAGTCTTAACTTCTGGTAGTAGATCTCTTCCTATCTTCACATACCTCTCTGAGTCCACTTCACTGATCCGTACATCCTCTAGCTCCTCAACAGGTCCCGTGGCCCTGTCTGCATCTACTTCGCGAGGGTCGAGGTCATCGCTTACACCAGTTTCAGGGATAACTCGCGGTTGGCCACCCGAGACCACATTTACTTTCTTTCCCCGAACTCCCATTTTCACTGTGTCTTCATAGCACCTCCTAGCCAACTGCTGTTCACCCTTGACACAGCCTACTCCGTTGGGGGTCGGGAACTTGATTGTGAGCGTTCTGGTGGAGGTGACCATGTCTAGTTCATTCATCGAAGGTCGCCCCAAGACCTCGTTGTATGCTGAAGGACTGTTGATAATCAGGAAGTCTGCAAGAACTGTAGCTTGTAGTAGATCTCTTCCTATCTTCACATACCTCTCTGAGTCCACTTCACTTATCCGTACATCCTCTAGCTCCTCAACAGGTCCCGTGGCCCTGTCTGCATCTACTTCGCGAGGGTCGAGGTCATCGCTTACACCAGTTTCAGGGATAACTCGCGGTTGGCCACCCGAGACCACATTTACTTTCTTTCCCCGAACTCCCATTTTCACTGTGTCTTCATAGCACCTCCTAGCCAACTGCTGTTCACCCTTGACACAGCCTACTCCGTTGGGGGTCGGGAACTTGATTGTGAGCGTTCTGGTGGAGGTGACCATGTCTAGTTCATTCATCGAAGGTCGCCCCAAGACCTCGTTGTATGCTGAAGGACTGTTGATAATCAGGAAGTCTGCAAGAACTGTAGCTTGTCGTCCTGGTTCCTCGAGGGTGAGAGGTAACTTGATCTGACCTATCGGTATTACTGCATCTCCCGTGAATCCGTAGAGGGGTTCTGGTGAGGGTGTTAACTGCTCAGTCCCTAACCCCATCAGGTCATAGCAGCTTTTGTACATGACATTGACTGAGCTGCCAGTGTCGATCATCACCCTTCGTACCTCGACATTACTGATCTGGGCCCTGATTACAATAGCATCGTTGTGGGGCCAACGTACTCCCCTCTCATCCTCCTCGGTGAATACAATACTGTCTGAGGACGCTTTTGCCCTTTTGGTGGGTCCCTCGACTCCTCCATATTCTGCCGGCAGGGCATGGTTGGCTTCCCGGATGTATCTCTGATGTGACCTGTTAGATGTACTGCCACATGAGGCCCACCATAAATGGTAAAGATCGTTCTTACCGCAGGCTCGCGCTCGGGTTCCTGAGCTCGCTGAGGCTGCTGTTGCTCGGGCTGTTGGTCTTGCCCTTGAGGTCGTTGGTGCTGAGGTCGCCTGCCAGCGGGCTGTACTACATATTCTCCTAGGCGGCCTCGTCTTATGAGTTCTTCAATAGCATCTTCAACTGCCAGCAGTCTGAGGTATTGTGCCCATTCTCGTTATGGTAGGCACAGTATTTTCTCGGGTCCCGACGTCGGTTAGGGGGTCCAGTCGGGGGTGGCTTCCCGAAGTTCTCCCTGTTTCTTTCCGTGACAAAGATCCTGTTCTACCTGTCCGACAACACACTATAGCTTTCATACCGGTTCAAACGCCGGGGCTGCTCTATCCTCGGCCCTGGCCTAGCTCGCTTTGCCACAACATTGGCAGTCTGGTTCCTCGACTCCCCTGGCCTATCACTGCCATAATTCTTCCTCTTTTCACGATGGGAACCGCTTGCTTCACCCCGCTGACCACTAGGTTTCTTAGCCCCGAAGGCTTCTTCCCATCTGACTTCTTTAGCAGCCCTTTCGTAGAACTCCCCCAGATCCTTCACAAGGGATTTGTATATGCTTTCGTATAGCTTCCCGTCTTTCCTGAGTCCTGCAGAAATAGCTGTTAAAATACTCTCGTTAGAGGGCATTTCCACATTACTCACCTCCTCTCTGAATCGAGTGATATAGTCCTTCAGGGATTCGTTTTGTCTCTGGAAAATGGTAGCGAGGTGGCAGGCTGGCGCGAGCTGCTTCCTCAAAGCCTTATACTGGTCCAGGAACTTCTTCTGACATTCTCTCCAGCTTCCGATGCTGCGGGCTGGAAGGTCTTTAAACCAAGCTCGCGGAGCATCCCCTAGAGTAGCTGGGAATACTCGGCACTTTACCAGCGGGTCATCTGTCTGAAGATCCATCTATACATTGAAAGCGTCCAGATGGTCGTAAGGGTCTGTCCTACCGCCGTATGGGGGGATATTGGGGAGCTTAAACTTCGTTGGTAAGGGTACTGTCTCGATTTCCCGGGTGAATGGTACCCGACGATTGTCCCGCTCTTCCCCGGTCTGGCCTCCAGGTCGAGCTTCCAACTGCTGGACCCTCTGCAACAATTCCTCTACTACTAGGTCCTGGGTCAGTGATCGCCGACTGGGGTTCCATCTGCTGGTACTTTCCTGCTCCTCAAAGTAACGGTTCTGTGACCTGCCCTCTTCACCGAGAGCTTCTACGTGTCTGGCGGCCCTCTGCGGCTCGGGCTCATAACCTGCAAGGTGTCTGCGGACTCGCTCTGGCTCACGACCACCCTCTTCACGCCTCGCGTCCCCGATATTCGCCCTCGCTCTTATCCCGTTCTGGAGAGGTGAGATCTCCCGCTCTTGGTTCCTCCCCCTGGCTCTCCTTGGATACAAGTTCGAGGAGCGGGCTGATCCTTCGGTCAGCGACCTTTCTCTTACGGCTACCCCTTCTGGAGTTGGTATTTCTTCTGAAGGTCGGCGGCGAGCTTTGCCTGGAGGTGCTGCATCCACCTGTCTTGGCACTGCATGGGCTTGGACTTCCACCAACGCCCTAACCGTCGTCGTCAACTCCCTCACTGCATCCTCCAAAGCTCGCTGGCGCTGCTGCCATTCCTGAGCGACCTCGTTTCCCGAAGGTGAGGCGCTCTGTTCTTCTTGGATCTCACGTCGTTCTTCTGCTACTCCGACACTCCTTATTGCCTTGATCCTAGCCATGATAGACAAGTATAAATGAATGTGAAACAATAACTAACTGGAGATTACCAGGTCGCTGTTGGGCCCTCCTTCTAGCGCCAAAAGATGTTGACGTCCGGAAACGGTCAACCAGAGATTCTGGGGCCCAGACAGCGAACTTGGTAATTAATGGTTGATTGTACTGATTGAAGAATAAGAAATGGTCAATTAATGAAGTTCTAGGTTGGTGGTGATTAATTCGGGTGAAGGAATGTCGGACTTGGTGGTTGGTCGGATTTAATAAGGTGATCAGTGAGGAATTAAAAGAGAAAAGAGAGAGAGAGAGAGAGAGAGAAAGAAAGAACACAAGGATTTTTACGTGGTTCGGTGACTGCACCTACGTCCACGGCCACTCTGGAGTAATTCCGGCAGAGTGACAGTTCTCTAGTATGTTAAGCTTGTCTGTACAGTAAAAATGTCTCCCATTTTATAGAGGAGGGGAGCTCACAATAAAAAATACAAAAGAAAGTTATACAAGTTATTGACAACGGCTAGTTTCAGCTAATCCTGACATTGCCATGCTGCATTAATTATAAAGGTAATGATGATTTCCTCCCTGCACAAGTCTGCATTAATTACACCTGAAGAGGTCTTCACTTCATTAAATGCTTCTGGGTAATTGTGTAGGCAGTTTCCGACGGGAAATCATGAGAGTTGGTAAATTCTGACAACTTGTTGTACACGATATCTCCTGAGGAAGCCTTCAGGTCAGCCAGGTGATGCACTCTGGAGGAGAGCTGACGTGGCCGAGAGGAGAGGTAAGGCGATCTGGGGACCTATGCGAGCTCGCGACCTCGCGAGCTCCCCGAGCTGAAGGTACGAGCAGGGGGCATTCTGGGAACTACTGCTGGCTTGTGACCCGGACGGCCTCACGAGCTGGGCTTGCAGCTGCTGGTTCTATCTTTGGGCCTCCTGGGCCCTTGCTTCTGTTAACATTAAACAGGCATGTACTGGCCCATCTGGACCGAACCAGAAAATGGGCATAACAGAAACGATTTGGGAATGAAATTTTATTTGCAGGAAATTTGGTAACCTTATAATTGTAGCCGTTATGCTGTCGGATTTTCGTTAAAAATGTTTTCTGATTGCGGAAACAAAAACAGTTACTCTTATGATTTTAGTTAACTTTCCAAATCAATGAATTGAATATAAATTGTAATCAACCCAACTAGTTTTCAAATAATGAGATTACATGAGATTCGAAGCAAAGTAAACAGGCAAGTTCAGGATTCGCTCCGCGGATTTCTTTTAGCCGCTTAAGAGGGTTTAAAAGGAGTTCGTTGGGGTACCAGGCGAGGCCTACCAGATACTAGCCTAGAGGGAATCTGATTTGGGTCTTGTCATGAGATGTGTAATGGTTGGGTTAGCGTGGATGGTAGTTGTGATGGAGTTTTTCATATCAAATGAGTGTAGAACCCTAATCAAGTGAAAATGAAGTTTAGGTTGCAAGGAATGATGCATGAATCCATAGTTAGAATTTATATGGGAGAAACCCTAAGTAGAAATTTAAGTATGATTTAAACAAAATAAGTTGTTTATAACTTGTTTGATGAAATGATTGAAAGAAGTGTAACATGAAAAATTGAAAAGAACAACATGTGGTGCATGTATGTGTGTCACGACCAAAGGGAGGATATATGAATGCTATTGTGTTTTAACCTTTTTGAGCTCTAAATCATGCATAATTAAAGTTAGAAAAGCATATAGGAGGGTTAGAATTGAAAAAGGAAGCTAGATTGGATTGTTTGTGCATTTCGGCTTGATGAAGGGCAGTAGCTTATGCATGTGTTTTGTTGGTGTTTATGACATATCTAGAGTCCTAAAAGCATGCATGAATGAGTAGGAATCAAGGTAATTAATATGGATACATATAGGTGCATAATGACATACAATCTAGTAAAGATTAAAATAATAGTAGAATGAGAAAATAGGTACTTGAAAGCGGTATAGAGACCTTAACTATGTGAGCTTAATTGGGGTTATTTTAAACCTCAAAACATGCATAAATATCCTAGCAAACCATAGAAATTTGAAGGGAAAGATTTGGATACAAATTAATGGAAGTATGACTTAAATAGTGTACCTATGTAGTCGTAAAGATAAGTTGAGAGTGAAAATGCATTCTTTGATGCATGAAATGAATGTATTGAATCATAATTGAGTAAAAGAACCTTAGATACGAAAGAAATGACATCATTGCATGTGTGATGCAAAAATGTGCATAAAAAAGTGTCGAAAAATAGGTGATTTTCATAGATTTCACCCCTCGATACTTAGAATTTTTCGAAACCCTTTTACGGGCAACTTAAGTGAGAGATAGAGAGGTGATTCAAGTGAAAACGGAACAAAGAAAATTGCTAGGTTGGTCCCTAGCATAGGTTCGAGTTTAGGGGGTCAGAAATTGTGATTTTTCGTTCTAAGCTTTCCGCAACCAATTCGAGTGTACTGAGGTGTTCCTAGGTGAAAATAAGTTAGAACTTAGATGGGAAGGTTATAGGAACAAGGGTTTTCAATAGAATATTCTATGGAAACCATTGTTTAAAAGTTTTGAATCACTTGACTTAGCAAAGTTTTGAGTAAGATTGTGTAATGTAGATGACGAGCAGGATAGCGGAGCACGGGAGGCTCGTTGACGAGTATAGCTCGCTTGGTGAGGTAAGTGTTCTATCACTTACGTTATTTCAAATTATATTTAAATTATAAGTTGTTGCGTAATTAACGATTTTCAAAACTATGAGTTAAAGCGTTGTAAAATGATCCTTACGGTGAATCTAGAATGAAAGATTTGAAAATAATAAGGTTTTCGAAAAGAAATGAGTAAAGAATTTTAATTTATAATTTCAAAAGAAAATCGACTTATGCGCAATGCACTTAGAGGAAAAGAGTTTTGAAAACCATGTATATACCCTCAGCTTATATGAGATTTAGCGCTACGTGGCGATGCAGAAAATTCCGTCCGTAGTTGCTCAGTTTTTCAGAATATCTAGCGCTACATTGCAATGCAGAAAAATTCTGCACGTAGTTGTTTAGATCTACAACTTTGGCACTATGTTGCGATGCAACAAATTCCGCCTTTAGTTGCTTAGAGTTATAGCACTACAATTGCGATGCAGAAAATCCCGTATTGTAGTTTCTCAGATTCGAGATCGTTTCACACTACGTTTGCGATGCAGTAAATTCTACATTGTAGTGATTGAAATATCTCAGTAGCTTCACGTTTGGCATTAATCGAAAATCACCACATGATGGTTTGAGTATAGTAGGGGTATACATGGAGTTTTCAAAAAGAAAGGTTTAAAAAGGTCGAAAAAGGATTTGATAGTCGGACTAAATTATGAATTCTGTTGTAGTTACATCTTGATATTATTATCATATATTGAACTAACATATTTATCCTTGTGCAGCTTATATATTGTATTAGGTGCCTGTACAGGTGTTTTTGCATTCAGAAAATCTCATCGAATATTTTTAGGTGGGCAACATCGGAAAATATATCATATGAATCATGTCTATAATTGTGAATTTACAAAACAAGAAAATGCATGTATGCTATAAGATTTAAGCTTAAGTATTGCATGAGTTTTTAGAGTTATTTCATGTCGAATTAGTATTCTAACGCATGTGTTTCATGATTTTTGTGCCTATTTGGTACAAAATATAGAGTTATGCAACAATGAACTCGCCCCAAGACGAGGAGAGCTACCGTAGAGGCATCCACACCAGAGGGAGAGCATGTTGATGAGTTCATCAATGTACCGGCCAGTTCTTTACAGCCAGAGCCATCACAGCCTGCAGGACCAGAGCCTGTCTCAGGAAACATGGAGCAAATGGCACATATGTTAGCAGCGGCCCTCCAGCAACAGCGGAAGACAGGGGTGTCTATAAAGTGCGCCCGTAACTAGGCGTTAAGCCATATGATGGGACCAGAGAGCCCGAGTGAGCATTATCATGGTTGGAGACTAATGAGGGGATATTTTAGGTCATGGGTTATTCAGAGGAACAGATGGTTACCTTCTCCGCCTTCCTGTTGAAGGACCGAGCAAAAGACGGGTGGAGAGCGCATTAGAGGGCGCACCTAGGTGAAGTCTCATGGACCGACTTTAAGAAAGAGTTTACAGACAAGTTCTTTCCCAAGAGCTACAAGAATGCAAAATTTGAAAAGTTCTTCCAGTTCGAGTAGGGGACCCTTACAGTGATAGAGTACGAGAAGAAATTCTCAGAATTGGTCCATCTGGTTCCTTTTATTGCAGAAAATGAAGAACGGAAGGTGAACAAGTTCATTGCAGGGTTGAGTCAAAGGATTAGGACCTATGTGACCTTAGTGGGACATACTCGGTACGAGGAGCTAGTGGAGGCAGCCACCCAAGTAGAGAGAAGTGTAGAGATGTTCCCTAAACCGAAGCAGCATTCGGTCAGAAGCGTAGTTGGAGCGACAGTCAGTAAGGAGACCCAAGTAAAATGGCCAAGAGTGAATCAAAGCCTTCAAGATTTGATAGTCGGAAGCAAAGTCAGAGGGCTCAGACCAGCCAGAGCTCAGTCCAGTCATCTGGGGGGTCCAGGAGTCAACAAAGTTAGAGGAATAGGCCTGTTTGCAGTAGATGCGGTAGATCACACCCAAGCGAGTGTCAGATGGGCAAGATAGGGTGTTTCAAATGCGATCAGAAGGGTCACTTCATGAGGGACTGTCCCAGCGTAGTTGATCGAGTCCCGCAGAGGCCAGATCTGTTGTTCAGGGATAGACGAGTGGAGGTCGTGGACCTGAGAGATGAGGCCCCAAAGGTAGAGGAGCTATGACATTGATGCCATCCAATGGTGGACCTAGTAGGGGTGTGCCACCCAGGGGATAGTCTGGTCGACCTTGTAGTCAGGTAGCCAGAGTTTATACACTGACACAGCAAACGGTTGACACAGCTCTAGATGTGGTCATAGGTACCATTTTATTATTTGACTCTGATGCACATGTGTTGGTGGACCCAAGAGCCACCAATTCTTTTGTTTCTAAGGACTTTCTGGGTAGAGTGAGAATGGAGACGAGTCTTGTAGATTGTAGTATGATAGTGTCACTTCCCACGGGTGATTCGCTTATGGCGGATAGAGTCTATATGGGAAGTAAGGTGATTATAGTGGATCATGAGTTCGAGGCTGATCTGATAGTGCTCGATATTCATGACTTCGATGTTATTTTAGGCATGGATTGGCTATCCAAGCATCGCGCAACATAGATTGCTACAGAAAAAAAGTCCAGTTTAGTAAGTTTGGGGAACCAGATGTAATCTTTTATGGAGTGAGGAAGATACTCTCTACAAGTGTGATAAGTGTGATGCGAGCTAATAAAATGCTCCGGAAAGCATGCTATGGGTACTTGGTCTATGCGATGAAAGCTGGTAGTAGTGAGTTACAATTGGCAGAAGTACCCGTAGTTGGTGAATTCCTAGATGTTTTACCCGAGGATCTTCCAAGGCTGCCACCAGATAGAGAAATAGAGTTCGAAATTAAGCTAATACCTAGTACAGATCCCATTTCTATAGCTCCATATTGGATGACTCCTGTAGAATTGAAAGAACTAAAAGTCCAGATGGAGGAATTGTTGAGTAAAGGATTTGTTAAGTCGAGTACATCACCATGAGGAGCTCCAGTATTGTTTGTTAAGAAGAAAGATGGGAGTCTCCATTTGTGCATCGACTACAGGCAACTCAATAAAGTCACCATTCGAAATCAGTACCCACTGCCAAGAATAGATGATTTATTTGACTAGTTGTAGGGAGCCAGGATATTTTCAAAGATTGACTTGAGGTAGGGGTATCATCAGTTAAAGGTTCGTAAGAAAGATGTTCCTAAGACAGCCTTTAGGACTCGTTATGGGCATTACGAGTTCCTAGTGATGCCATTCGGGTTGACAAATGCCCCAGCAGCCTTTATGGATCTAATGAATAGAGTCTTTAGGCCTTATTTGGATAAATTTGTAATTGTGTTCATAGATGATATCCTAGTGTATTCAAGAAGCTGAAAGGAGCATGCCGAGCACCTGAGGGTTGTGTTGCAGACCTTGAGAGAGCATAAGTTATATGCAAAGTTCAGCAAGTGTCAATTTTAGATGGATAGAGTAGCGTTTCTAGGACATGTGGTATTCGTAGAAAGAATATCAATAGATACCCAGAAGATTGAAGCTATTGTAGATTGGAAGCCACCCACGAACGTAACAAAAGTTAGAAGCTTCTTGGGGTTAGCTGAATACTACAGAAAGTTCGTGGAAGAATTTTCAAAGATAGCTACTCATTTGACAAGATTGACTAGAAAAGAAGAAAAGTTTGAGTGGTTAGAAGCGTGTAAACTTAGTTTCAAGGAGTTGAAGAGAAGATTGACCTCAGCACCCATTCTTACTCTTCCATCAAGAAGCGATGAGTTCATAGTGTATTGCGATGCCTCCCGACAGGGTCTAGGTTGTGTGTTGATACAGCACGATAGAGTGATAGCCTTTGCTTCGAGATAGGTAAAGAAGCATGAGATAAAGTATCCAACACACGGCTTGGAATTAGCAGCGGTGGTGTTTGCTTTACGAATATGGAGACACTATCTTTATGGAGTATCCTGCAGAATCTTTACTACTCATAAAAGTTTATAGTATTTATTCAGTCAGAAGGAACTAAATATGAGGCAGAGAAGGTGGATTGAACTCATCAAGGATTATGACTGCATTATTAAGTATCACCCTGGCAAAGCGAACGTGGTAGCAGATGCATTAAGTAGAAAGCCCACTAGTTCTTTAGCTCGGGTGAAATCCGAGTATGTGTCAATGTTGGTAGAGTTAAGATCCATGGGTGTTAGTTTGGAAATGACAGAGTTAGGTGCTTTATTAACAGCCTTTCATGTTCGTCCAGTGTTGGTGGACCGGGTTCGAGAGTTGCAAGCTCAGGATCCGTATTTGATGAAGCTGAGAAGTAAGATAGAGATTGGACAACCGAGTAGCTTTACATTGAGAAATGATGGAACATTGGTTCTGGGACAGAGATTGTGTGTGCTTGATGTCAAAGAGTTGAAGAAAGAGATCATGGAAGAAGCCCACTCCTCGGCATATGTTATGCATTCAAGGAGTACCAAGCTGTATCAGACTCTGAAAAACCATTACTAGTGGAGAGGAATGAAGAAAGAAATAGCAGAGTTCGTATCCAAATGCTTAACCTGCTAGCGGATTAAAGTCAAGCATCAGAAACCAGCAGAGTTATTATAGCTTTTATCTATTCTGGAATGGAAGTGGGAAAGGATCACGATGGATTTCGTGGTAGGACTTCCTTAAACGCAAAGCGGACATGATGCCATCTGGGTGATAGTTGACAGATTGACAAAGTTTGCTCATTTCTTAGCCATTAAGAATACTTATTCCCTGGAAAAGTTAGCCCAGTTATATATGGATGAGACAATTGGGTTACATGGTGCATCGGTATCTATACTATCAGACAGAGTTCTTCGATTTACTTCCAGATTCTGGTCGAAGTTATAAGAGGCAATGGGCACCAGATTGAGCTTCAATACAGCTTTCCACCCTCAGACAGATGACCAATCTAAAAGAACCATCCAGACTCTTGAAGACATGTTGAGAGCATGTGTGATGGAGTTCAAAGGGAGTTGGGATATTCACCTATCTTTAATTGAGTTTGCCTACAACAACAACTATATGTAAACCGTTGGTCTCGATTTTTAACTGCCTAGTGTTAGAAGCTAGATTATGAAGTTAAAGTGATAAATTTAGTCAAGATTAATCTAAACCGGGACATTGAAGAGTTAACGATTATCGTAGGATATACAATAATTATCTTAACAAGAAGAAGTCAAAGAAGGGTAAAAACGTCTTTTATAAATAAGAGATAAGTTATAAGTGGTGATATGGTTAAGTCCAAAAATAAGAAATATAGGATTGATTATTTATTACTTAAAATTAGTAATCACTTACTAATTGGATTAAAGTATGATATTAGTGATAGTCAAATAAGTCAAAAAGGATATGGAAGTCATTTTAGGAAAAGCTAACTATATATATAAATGACACTTAGACAATTTTTTTTTTGAAGAGAAAGAGAGTTGTCGTGAGAAAAAGGTGAAAGGGAGAGAATAAGAGGCAAGTTGTCGTGAGATAGTGGGAGAGAGCGAGGAGTGGACGACAAAGCAAGAAAGGAGAAGAGGAAAGCTTCCAATCAACCTTCCAAGCCTCAAATCTCTACTCTAGAGTATTTTTCAAGCTAAACCCACCATTCTAAGCAAGAAACAAGGTGAGATATCATCTTCTTTATCAATTTTGATACTTGTTGGAGTGGTATGGGTATGGTGAGAATATTGTTGTGATAGTGTTTTGTGATGAATGTTTTGCACTTAGAACTAGTGTAGAACCTTAAGTGGGTGTTATGGAAGCCTAGATGACATGTTATTGTGTGTGAATGGGAGGCTAGGGTTTATGGATAGCAAACTTTAAAGTGAGATTTAAAGCACTAAAATGTCACACAAGTAGTAGACAAGTTGTTTGATGAAAAGATTGAGAGAGATTGACTTGTAAAAATTGAAAAGCTCTACTATTTGATGTGTATGTATGTGTGTCAAGGCCATGAAGGACAATAGAATACCTTTGAGTTTTGAGTAATTTGAACTTAAATCTAAGCATATTTTAGGGTAGGAAAGCATATAAAAATGATAGAGTTGTCAAAGAAGTAGTTTTGAGCAAATTAGAGAATCCCGAGCTCAATGAAGGGACAGTGATGACTTGCACTAATCTGACTTATTTGGGATTGTTCTAGACCTGAAATCATGCCTAGAAATCATAGAAAACCATAGGTTTTGGAAGGGAATGACTCCGATAAAAATTGTACAAGTTATGACAAAAATAGTGCGTTTAGAGAGTCGTAATGTGAGACGTCCATGTAAATATAATTTTTATTGCATGGAATGAATATATTTGATCATAATTTGGTAAAAGAACCTTAGATACGAAAGAAATAACATCATCGCTTGTTCGATGCGAAAACGCACATAAAAAAGTGTAGAAAAATAGATGTTTTTCCTAGGTTTTACCCCTCAATACTTAGATTTTTTTGAAACCATTTTATGGGAGACCTAAGTGAGAGATAAAAGGATGATCCAAATGAAAACAGAGGCGAAACAGCCCGTAGAATGGGCTGTGCGTACTGTTCTGTTATAGGGGATCCAAAATTTTGACTTTTCGTTCCGGGCCTCTGAAAATTATACGGACTATATGGGGGTGTTCCTATGGATGTATAACTGAAACTTTTGCAAAGAAATTGGAATTAGAAGTCCCGATTAAGTTAGAAGTTAGTAGAGAAAGTTGTAGACAAAAAGTGCATTGTAATGAATTTTTAAAGTTTAAAAGCAATGTGTATAGTTTATGTAGTACATTGTGACATATTTTAAATAAGAACATGTGGTGCAGGTGACGCACAAACTAGCGGGGCAAAGGGGCTTCCGTGAGATTCTCTAGTAAGCTTGGAAATCAAGGTAAGTGTTTCGCCACTTACGTTTGTTTTGATTTCTATTTTAAGTTTGCATTTTGTGCTAAATGAAAATAAAAATGGCTTTTAAATTCAAAATTCAAGTTTTGAGTATGTGAGTTTCTTATGGAATCCATAAAGTGATTGAAATCAACATAAAGTTGTTTTTTTTTTTTTTTTTAAATAATTGAATCAAGAATGTGTTTAGAGTTTCAAAAAAATAAGTAATTTGGTGTTTTTTCACTTAGTGAATTTAGTTTCAAAAAACCAAGTATATACCTTGAGATCATATGAGATTTAGCGCTACGTGATGACGCAGAAAATTCCGTCCGTAGTCGCTTAGTTTATAGAGTAATTAGCACTATGTGACAACGCATAAAATTCCGTTCGTAGTTACTCAGTTTTCCTAGAATATATAGTGCTACGTTACGATGTAGACAATTTCGCGCATAGTTGTTTCGTTTCATTGTTTGGCACTACGTTGCGATGCAGTACATTCCGATCGTAGTCGCCCATAGTTATAGCACTACAATTGCGATGTAGAAAATTTTGTATTGTAGTTGCTCAGATATGAGATTTGCCCCCTACGTTGCGATGCAGTAAATTCCGTAACATAATGGTCGAGATACTTTAGTAGCTTCATGTTGGCGTTAGTCGAATCGCTCGTGATGATTAAAGTAATTTAAGGGTATACATGGGGTTCCTAGAAAGAAAATTTTTGAAGTTTGAAACTTTTAAGGTTAAGTAAATTATAAGTTAGTACACAATTACATAATTACCTTACTTTGTGTGATTTTACTAACGTGTTTATTTGTTGTATAACTCGTTCACACTATTGGGTGCTATTGTAGGACGGTGGGTCGGAGAGATTTTCATTTCATATTTATAGGTGGGCGAGTCGCAAAATATGTTGTATAATTCATGAACATGAGTTGAATATATTAATCATTGAAAAACATTTGTAATATATCATAACCATGACATTTGGCATTTTGGATTTGTACATATGTAAATAGTTATGAACTTTCATGTATGATTATATATATACACTTTCTAGTATGAGTACATGCATATTGGTTGTGAAAAATATGGTGATAATGCATGTTTGTGGATTAAAGAAGTTGGGAGGAAATGAAAATATAATCGAAGTGTGTTTTATTGCAGGTAAAAATTTTGGAAACCTTGAAAATGCAGTCGTTATGCTGTCGAACTTTTTATCAACTTGTTTTAAAATGAAATTGCGAAAAGTTTTATTCACTCAAATTAATTACAAAAGTAAAGGATACAAATGCATAAAGTTAAATAAATTGGATAAGATTAAGGGGTTCGCTCCGCGGGTCTCTCAATTTTGACAAGTCGGATTAAGAGAAGTCCGTTGGAGTGCCCGACGGGATCCTCTAGATAAGAGATTAGTAAGAGTCTGGGTTGGGTCCTATCACTATCAGTCTAGCATTGGCATGACACCATATGAAGCGTTGTATGACAGAAAGTGTAGAACCCTAGTTTGCTGGGATGAAGTAAGTGAGAGAAGATTGATTAGCTCAGAAATTGTCCAAGCTACAACAAAAAAGATCGATATAATTAGAGATCGGTTGAAGATAGCAAGTGACAGGCAAAAAAACTATGCAGACAATCGAAGAAGAGATTTAGAGTTTGAAGTGGGTGACAGGGTGTTCCTACGAATCTCACCTTGGAAGGGTGTTTTGAGATTCAAGAAACGTGGAAAGTTGAGTCTACGATACATTGGGCTATACGAGATAATGGCAAGAGTGGGTGAGGTGGTTTATCGGTTGAAGTTGTCGCTAGAGCTAGCAAACATTCATGATGTGTTTCGCGTTTCTATGCTTCGCAAATTTATGGCTGATCATTCGCACATTGTGAAAGAACAACCAATGCAATTGAAAGAAAACTTGGCCTACGAAAAGCAACTAGTGGAAATCTTAGATTGAAGGGATCAAGTATTGCGCTGTAAGATTATTCCACTAGTGAAGGTGTTGTGGAGAAATCATGGATCGAAAGAAGCCACCTGGGAATCAGAAGAATAAATGCACACTTAATATCCGCACTTGTTTGAAACAGGTAAACAGTTTAAAATTTTGAGGACGAAATTTTTATAAGGATGGGAGAAAATGTAAGCCTTTATCTTCGGTTATAGACTTTCTCATGCTATAAGCTAGATGACAAAATGAGAATGTTAAACATCATTAATATCATCCTAATGGGTGACATTAGAATGCTAGTAAAGCTTTTAGAAACTAATGAACTTGAAGGGTAAGATAAGTATAATAAAAGGTAAAATGGTCTTTTCATAAATAAAGGCCATACATATATATATATATATATAAATGAGTGGCACGTGGTCTATTCTCAATAAAAGAGTTAAACATATGTATAAGTGATGGTCACGTAACGATTAGTCAAATTAAGATCATTAGTGAGATAATTTCTAAAGAAGGGCAAAAGAGTCATTTTGCCAATAAGAGGAATTTAAATGAAGGACAAAGTGGTCTTAGCCCAAATGAGAGTTATAAAAATAAATATAAACATGTTAGGTATCTACAACTTAGGGAAATTTAAGTAAATGGTAAGATAAACTAATAAGGGGCATTTTAGTCATCCCTACTTAATATTTCCCTATATATATGAGAGTGTTGGTGTTAGTCACCAACACTTGGTAAAAATTTAGAAAATAAAAAGAGAAAAAGTGAGAGGAGGGGACAACAAGAAGAGGGAAAGAAAGGGAAGTGAGATCCAACTTCTCCAAGCCAAATTTGAAGCTTCCACACCACATCCCAACTAGAATTAAGCAAGCACATCAAACCCTAAGCAAGAGTAAGGTGAGATATCATCAATTTCTTTAAATTTGATGTTGGTTGGGAAAGGTATGATGTGTTGATGGATTTACTTGTTTACTTGATGTGTTGTGGATGGAATTGTGATGTAAATCAATGTTATAGTCATGAATAGTTAACAAGGCAGTTGGAATAACCTTAAACCATGAAATAATTAGAGTTAGGGTTTATATAGAAAACCCTAAGACTTGATAAAAAATGGTTGGAAGTGGAATTAATGGTAGTTAATATGTTTGTTAAATTGTCTAAGAGAGTAAGTTAGTGAAAATATTGAAAGTTAAATGAAATGAAGTGTTGTGTGTGCATGTATAGGTTAAGGTTATCATGATGAATAAGTGATCCTATTAAGTTTAGATGTAATTAAGGCTTGATATAAGCATGTTGGAAGTTAGAAAAGTTAAGGAAATGCTAATAATTCAAAAAGGAAATTGAAGAAAATAGTATGTAGTGTGTGTGTGGGTTACGGCCAAGGAAAGGGGTATGTAACCCCATTGTGTTTTGATCCTTTTGAGTTTTAATACATGCATATTATAAGTTAGAAAAACATATAGAAGTGGTAGAATTGAAAAAGGAAAAGTGTAGAGACAAGGAAGTGTTAGTAAGCTTAGTTGAAGGGCATTAATGGATTTTATGTTAAAGCCTCCTTGTGATGCATGAAACGAATATGTTTGATGATATTAGAGTGAAGAAATGTTAGATATGAAAGAATTGAGTTTAGAATGTGAAAAGAGCAAATTTCGAAGCGAAAAAGTGTTGAAAAATGGGGGTGTTTCATAGGTTTCACGTCTCTATAGTTAGAATTTTTCGAAACTGTTTTACGGAGGACCTAAGTGAGAGATAAGGAGATGATCCAAGTGAAAACGGAAGTGAAACAGCCCGCAAAATGGGCTGTGAACTGTATTCTATTTTAGGGGATCCGAAAATTTTGAATTTTCGTTCCAGACCTCTAAAAATTATACGGACTATGTGGGGATGTCCCTAGGGGTATAAAAGTTAAACTTTTACGAAGAAATCGTAATAAAAAAGTCTCGGTTGAGTTAAACTTAGAAAAGAAAAGTGTAGTAAAAAATGGCATTATAAAGGGCTTTTAATGTTAAAAGCAATGTGTGTGATTTTATGTAGCACATTATGGCCTATTTTAAGTATAAATATGTCGTGCAGGTGATGCATAAGCTAGTGGAGCAAAGGAGACTCAGTAAAGGTCTTCCGTACGCTTGGAAATCAAGGTAAGTACTTTACCACTTACACTAATTCTATTCCGTTTTTAATGGTAAGTGTTAGCGTTAAAAGAATCATAAAACGAGTTTCAAATACAAGTTTGGGTTGTTGTAAAAGAACTTTATAGTTGATTTAGAAAGGAGAAGTTAAAACAAAGTTGTTTTCAAAAGTGAGTGTAAAGTTTTAATTACAAGCACTAAAAGATAAATGATTTGTGCTTTCTGCACTTAGTAAGAAGAGTTTCAAAACCTATGAGTAACCCTTCAGTTTTCATAGTATCTAGCACTACGCATGCGACGCAGAAAATTTTGCACGTAGTCGTCTAGATTTAAAGTTATTTACGATATGTTACGATGCAGAAAATTCCGCTCGTAATCGTCAAGATTTATAGCTGAAATCGCACTACAATATACGATGCGGAAAATTTCGCATGTAGTTGCAAAGAGTAGAGTTTAGTAGCACTACTATATGCGATGCAGCAAATTCTACAGGTAGTTGCTTCTATTTGAGATGGTTCCACACTACGCTTGCGACGCAGTAAATTTTGCATGTAGTGGTCGAGACATTTCAACAGCATCACGGTTGGTGTCAGTTAAAAATTGCCACGTGACATACCACTTTGAGTGTGGTTAGAGTTTAGGGGCACACATGGTATTTTCGGTGAGAAAGAACCATTTTGAAAACTCTAAATGTTTTAAGTAAAGTTATGATTATTTGGTTATAAATTCCCTTATATTGTTGAACTAATAATTTTTCTTTGTTGCAGCTTAAAAATCTATCACAGGTACCCTACAGAGGATAAAGAATACCATAAGCATTTCATCAAAAATATAGGTGGGCAACATCGGAAAATATATCATGTGAATCATGCATATAATTGTGAATTTACAAAACAAGAAAATGCATGTATAATATTGAATCGTTGGTAATATGTATATCAAGGTTTATCTTAGTGTAAATGAAAATGTAAACTTTTGTAAATCTTTGTATGATATATATGTATATACATACTACATGATGCGGTTTACAATTGTTATTGATGTGTGTGTGTGTGATGTGAAATGCATGATTGTGGATATAAGAAGTTGGGTGGAAATAGAAGATAGTCGAAGTGTATTTTATTGTAGATAAAAATTTTGGAAACCTTAAAAATACAGCTGTTATGCTACCAAAATTTTATAAAAGTTTTCTTAAATTTAATGTGAAAAATTTATACCAACCTAACTATTTTCAAAGATGTGGAAATCGATTTAATTAAAGTAAAGTGAACAAGCAAAGTATCTCAGGGGTTCGCTCCGCGGGTCTCTTGACCGTGAGTAAGGTTACAAGAGATCACTGGAGTACCCAACAAGACCCTCCAAATAAGAGCCTAGAAAGATTCTGGTTTGGGTCTTGTCATTAGGGGTACGCGTGGTGCTTTTAGAAAGAGATAAATTTTCTATGGCATTTCGTATATAATTAAATGAGATTATAATTGTTTAGTTAACAATTGTTAAATTTCTTTAAATTCTTTGAGATTTCATTTGTTTCGTATGGTATTGTATAAACCACTTTTAGGTACTCGAACGGATGATTGAAACAAACAACTTCCTTCATAAATATAGGTGGATGTAAATTCGAAGGATGCATTACATAGCTTGCATCGTGTTTTGTTAGTGCATGTATCAATTTGCAACTTGAAACACATAACTTGTATTAATATATTTTGTAATGTAAATTGTTTGTAAATATTTTTACAATATAACAATTGGTTATCACTTATAGTTTTGTAAAAATGATGAAATGATTATTGAGATGCATGTTTGTGGAAAAGAAGTTGGGTTGTGATAAAATTTGGGAATGTGATTTCTTTGCAGGAAAAATTTAGGTAACCTTATAATTGCAGCCGTTATGTTGCCGGTTTTTCGTTAAAATGCTTTTAAAATTTTGAGAATGAAAATAGTCAATTTTATGGTTTCAATTCAATTTCCAAATCAACAAATTAAAATCAAATCGTAATCAACCCAACTAGTTTTTCAATAAACAAGATTTGAAGCAAAGTTAAACGGGCAAGTTCAGGGTTCGCTCCGTGGATTTCTTTTAGTCGCTTAAGAGGGTCTAAAAGGAGTCCATTGGGGTGCTAGGTAAGGCCTACCAGTTACTAGCCTAGAAGGAATATGGATTGGGTCACGTTAGTGCCACACGATAACTCTAAACGAAATTAGACATGTGCATTGCGCCCCAAACTCCTCGGAATGGTTTATTTGATGAAACGAGTAAATTAAGAGCCTTCCGTAGCCACCTAGCCACAGTAAACAGAATGTGAGTGTAAAATCGGTAAAAGTGCTGCACGGTGCCACACGACAACACTAAACAAAATTCGATGGGTGCGTTGGGCTCCAAATCCCTCGAAACGGTGTATTTCATAAGACGATCAAATTATGAGCCTCTGGTCGCCACCAAGCCACAGTAAACAGAATATGATTGCAAAATTGACAAAAGTGTTGCACGGTGCCACACAGTAACTCTAAACGAAATTAAACAGGTCAGTTGGACCCCCCCAAAGCCAACATAATGGTGTATTTGATAAGACGAGTAAATTAGAAGCCTCCCGTGGCCATTATCCCACATTATACGAAATATGATTGCAAAATGTACTGCACCATGTCACAAGGCAACTCTAAACGAAATTAGATGGGTGCGCTGGGCCCTAAACCCCTCGGAATGGTGTATTTGATAAGATAAGTAAATTAAGAGCCTTCTGTGACTACTAAATCACAATAAACGGAATATGAGTGCAGCAAAATTGCTGCACGGTGTCACACGACATCTCTAAAAGAAATTAGACGAGTACATTGGGCCTCAAACCCCGTGGAATGGTGTAATTGATGAGACGAGCAAATAAGGAGTCTTCTGTGGCCACTAACCCACAGTAAACGGAATATGATTGCAAAATCGGTAAAAGTGCTGCACGGTGTCGCACGACAACTCCAAATGAAATGAGATGGGTGCATTAGGCCCGAAACCCCTCGGAATGGAGTATTTGATGAGATGAGCAAATTAGGAGCCTTTCGTGGCCATTAAACCTCAGTAAACGGAATATAGGTGTAAAGCCGGTAAAAGTGCTGCACGGTGCCACACGACAACTCTAAACGAAATTAGACGGGGGCATTTCGCCCCAAACCCCTTGGAATAGTGTATTTGATGAAACGAGCAAATTAGGAGCCTCTTGTGGCCACCTAGCCACAGTAAACGGAATATGAATGCAAAATCGATAAAAGTATTGCACGATACCACATGACAACTCTAAACGAAATTAGACAGGTGCGTTGGGTCCCAAATCCCTTGAAATTGTGTACTTCATGATGAGACGAGCAAAAATCAAAAGCCTCCTATGGCCACCAAACCACAGTAAATGGAATATGATTGCAAAATAGGCAAAAGTGCTGCACGGTGTAGCACAACAACTCAAAACGAAATAAGATGGGTGCGTTGGGCCCCAAACTCGACAGAATTATGTATTTGATAAGACGAGCAAATTAGGAGCCTTCTATGGCCACCAAGCCATAATAAACCAAATATGATTGTAAAATCGACAAAAGTGTTACACGGTGTCGTACAGTAACTCCAAACGAAATTAAACATGTGCGCTAGACCTCAAAGACCTCGGAATGGTGTATTTGATATAGCAAAATTGTTGCACGGTGCCACACGACAACTCTAAAAGAAATTAGAGGAGTATGTTGGGCCCCAAACCCCTCAGAATGGTGTAATTGATGAGACGAGCAAATTAGGAGCCTCCCGTGGCCACTAACCTATAGTAAACGGAATATGATTGCAAAATCGGCAAAAGTGATGCACGGTGTTGCACGACAACTCCAAATGAAATGAGACGGGTGCATTGGGCCCGAAACCCCTTGGAATGGAGTATTTGATGAGATGAGCAAATTAGGAGTCTTCCATGGCCATTAAACCTCAGTAAACGGAATATGAGTGAAAAGTCGGTAAAAGTGTTGCACGGTACCACACGACAACTGTAAACGAAATTAAACAGGTGCGTCGCGCCCCAAACCCCTTGGAATGGTGTATTTGATTAAATGAGCAAATTAGAAGCCTCCCGTGGCCACCTAGCCACAGTAAATGTAATGTGAGTGCAAAATCAGCAAAAATGCTGCACAGTGCCACATGACAACTCTAAACGAAATTAGACGGGTGCATTGGGCTCCAAATCCCTAGAAATTGTGTATTTTATGAGCTGAGCAAAAATCAAGAGCCTCATGTGGCCACCAAACCACAGTAAATGGAATATGATTGCAAAATCGGTAAATGTGCTCCACGGCGCCGCATGGCACTTGAAAACGAAATAAGATCGATGCATTGGGCCCCAAACCCCTTAGAATGGTGTATTTGATAAGATGAGGAAATTAGGAGCCTTCCATGGCCACCAAGCCAAATGAAATTAAACTGGTGCATTGGGCCCCAAACCCCTCAGAATGGTGTATTTGATGAGATGAGTAAATTAGGAGTCTTTTGTCGCCACCAAGCCCCAATGTAGGGAATATGATTACAAAATTGACAAAAGTACTGCACTGTACTGCACAGTAACTCTAAACGAAATTAGACGAGTGTGTTAGGCTCTAAACCCTTAGAATGGTGTATTTGATGAGAGGAGCAAATTAGGAGCCTTCCGTGACCACCAAGTCGCAGTATACGGAACATGATTTCACAATCGGCGATAGTGCTGCACGGTACCACATGGTAACTCTAACCAAAATTAGATGGGTGTGTGGGGCCCCAAACCCCTCGAAACGGTGTATTTGATGAAATGACCAAATTATGAGCCTCTCATGGCCACCTAATCACATTAAACGAAATATTAGTGTAAAATCGATAAAAGTGTTGTACGGTACCATACGACAACTGTAAACGAAATTAGATAGATGCGTTGGCCCCAAACCCCTCGGAATGTTTTATTTGATGTGACGAGCAAATTAGGAGCCTCTTGTAGCCCTAATAAATGGAATATGATTGCAAAATCGACAAAAATGTTACACGGTGCCACACGACAACTTTAAGCAAATTGAGACGGGCGTGTCCGAATAGTGTATCTGTTGAAACAAGCAAATTAGTAGCCTTCCGCGACCACCTAGTTATAGTAAATGGAATATGAGTGGAGAGTCGGCAAAAGTGTAGGACGGTGCAATGTGGCAACTCTAAATGAAATTAGACGGGTACGTTGAGCCATAAATCCCTCGGAATGGTATATTTGATGAGACGAGCAAATTAGGAGTCTCTCGTGGCCACCAAGACACAATAAACGTAATATGATTGCAAAATCGCCAAAAGTGTTGTACGGTGCCACACATTAACTCTGAACGAATTTAGACTGGTGCGTTGGGCCCCAAACCCTTCAGAATGGTATATTTGATGAGACGAGCAAATTAGTAGCCTCCCGCGACTACCTAGCCACAGTAAATAGAATATGAGTAGAGAGTCGGCAAAAGTGTAGGACGGTGCAACGTGGCAACTCTAAACGAAATTAGACGGGTACGTTGAGCCATAAACCCCTCGGAATGGTATATTTGATGAGACGAGCAAATTAGGAGTCTCTTGTGGCCACCAAGCCGCAATAAATGTAATATGATTGTAAAATCGGTAAAAGTGTTGTACAGTGCCACACATTAACTCTGAACGAATTTAGACTGGTGCGTTGGGCCCCATGTAAACCCCTAGCTTCGACTTATAAAGTCCTAACGTTAGAAGCTAAGTTAGGGAGATAATATAACTCTCTACATTTAATAAATTGATAGTCATGGCTTCAGAAAGTATTAAATTAAGAATACGACGGAAATCGTCGACAATAAAAGTTAGTAGCGTGTCAATAACAATCCAAGCTAGAAAATTTAAGAATTTAGTTAATGATAATCAAATTAAAATTTGATTAAAGAGAGAGTCAAGTGGTCAATAAGACAAGCTTGACGATCGAAGGAAAATGTTAACGAAACGAGAATTAAAACAAATATAGATGGGCTAATATGAGAATCAAGAGAAGGAAATGAGAGTTAGATAAAATTAAAGAGAGTTGGGACAAGATGTAATTAAGAAGAGTTGATGACTATATAATCAACCCTTAGCTGAAATTGTTTCAGCAAAAACAAGTGCAGCTCGTCGAGAAAAGGGAAGAAGATTCGTGAGAGAGAGAGAGAGAGAGCAACGGGCAGTCTAGCGTGAACCAAGGAAGAGCCCAAGAAGAAGGAAGCAACCAACAGCAAGAAGGCAAGTAGTTGCTAGTCGAGCAAGAAGGCAACAACGCAGAAACAGGGTCGCGTGAAGAATGGGTCGCGAGCTCGAGCAGAACAGCTCGTGCAAGAGCAGCTCGCGTGAGGGGAAGCTCCTGGCCGTGAACTGCAGCAAGCTGGGTAGCAAAGGAAGAGGAGAGGGAGGAGACACGAAGGAGAAGAAGCACCAGCAACTATTGGTCGAGCCGACCTTGAGTAGAACCGCGAGCAGAAACGCGACAAGGCTAGTCGGCCAGGAAAGAAAGGAGAGGAACGACCACCCAAGTTGCCTTCCAAGCCCTCAAACCTCCTTCCAAGACTCCTCTCAACTCCCTAAGCTAAGAACCAAGTAAGATTTCAACTTGGTTTTCTTTAAATTTCTGCTGAAATAGAAATGAAGATAGTGACAGCCTCTTGTTGTAGTTGTTGTTGATTTGGTTGGTTAGATTGCTTTTAAACTTTAAATAGAACCTTATATGATTGTTATAGAATCATAAGTGATGAGTTTTGAGTGTAATTGCTGCCATAAAATGATGTAAATGGGCTGCCATACCCTCCATCAAAGTAGAAACCGAATATGGTGTTTTATGCACACCAAGTAGTTGATAAAACTTTTGAGTGAAATTTGAGCATTTAAATGACCAAGTTAGATTTATGTATGTATTAGAGACTTGAAGGGCATTAGTTAGACCTTGAAATTAGATGGTTTTGAAACCAATTTTGAGCCTTAAAAAGGTTAGAAAAGTTAAAGAGTTGTTAGAGTTGCAAAAGGGGATGTTATAGGCAAAATGTGATTCCCGAGCTAAAATTTTGAGCTCTAGAAAACCTGACTATATTTTAATTATTTGAAAGTGTTCTACACCTCAAATGATTCCTAGGAACCATAGAAAACCATAGGTTTTGGAACGGATCAATCCGATAAAAATTGCACAAGTTATGCACAATATAGTGCCGTTAGAACTCTGAGAAGTGAAACGGCTAGCTTAATACAATTTTTATGGCATGAAATGAGTTTAGTTAGTCATTATTAGTTAAATGAAGCTTAGTTATGGAAGAAAATCTAGCGTTGCTAATCCGAAACACAAAATTTACTAAACGGGCATTAAAACGCCCCCGAAAGTGTTCAAAACGGATGTTTTCCCTAGATTTGACTTAGCAAACGATAATATTTTTCAATGAAATTTGATGTGTGACTAGGAGGTGAGATAAGTGAGCCGTAGAAAAAAGAACGAAGGAAAACGGAGTCCCGGACAGCGCGTCACAGTGCGTTCTATCAGAGACTGTCCGTTTGAGTAAAAATGTGATTTTTCGTTTTAGGTCTCTAACAAGTAAATGGACCACATGGGGGTATCTTTAGGGGTCCAAAACTAAAAATTTTTCACAAAAATCGGGATTAATGAGTCTCGGTTGAATTAGAAACAAGTTAGGAGATTATAGAGAAAAAAAGATCATAGTTGAGATTCTTGAGTTAAAGTTGAGAATTGAGATTTTGTCACTAGTAATGATGAGAAAATATTGTGTAGGTGACGAGCACGTGAGCGACGTCCATGATTCTCGTCAAGACGCTTGACGCGAAGTGACGCGGCCTCGAGGTAAGTGGTTCGCCACTTATGAGTGTTTAAATTCTATATCAATTCATGATTATTCGTAATGGATATTGTAACTAAGTAATAGATGAAAATGAAAAGGATTTTCAATGTTAATGTTCAAGTTAAGCATATAGATTTCTATGGAATCTATATTGTACTAGAAACTAATACGAAGTTGCCATAGAAAGAATAAAATGAGAAAGTTTTTAGAAGATGTAAAACTAGTGAGTTTTGTGCTTTTGCACTTGAAGAAATTGATTATGAAAACCCATGTGTATGCCTTAAAAGTCATGAGATTTAGCGTTACGTAATGACGTAGAGAATTCCGTCCGTAATCACTTAGATTATAGAAAGTATAGCGCTACGTTGCGATGCAGACAATTCCGCACGTAGTTGGTTATTTGATAGTTAGCGCTACGAAGCGATGCAGTATATTGTGCTCGTAGTCGCCTAGAGTTTTAGTTCTACACTTGCGATGCAGAAAATCCCGTATTATAGTTGATCGTCCAAGGACGAGACAGGCTGCCGCAGAGGCACCTACACCAGATAGAGAGCAGGTTGACGAGTCCGTCAACGTGCCAGCTAGTTTCTCACAGCCGGGGCCGTCACAGCCAGCAGGATCAGAGCCTGCCCTAGGACCTACTCCAGGGCAGATGGAGCATATGGCCCAGCTGCTAGCAACAGTTCTTCGGCAATCGCGGGAGACAGGAGCGACGTCAGAGGGCACCATTAGGTTAGGCGCTAAGCAATATGACGGGACCGGAGACCCCGAGATAGCATGGTCATGGCTAGTGATGAACGAAGAAATATTTCAGGTTATAGGCTACACAGAGGATCAGATGGTCGTCTACTCAGCTTTCCTATTGAAGGATCGAGCTAAAGATTGGTGGAAGGCATATCAGAGAGCGCATCCAGCTAGAGTATCGTGGGAAGGCTTTAAGAAAGAGTTCCTAGATAAGTTTTTCCCAAAGGTTTACAAAGATAAAAAGATTGAGGAATTTTACAGGCTAGACCAGAGGGACTCTACAGTGACCGAGTATGAAAAGAGATTCTCCGAGCTAGTTCGTCTAGTTCCTCACATTGCTGAGGATGAAGAACAGAAGATTAGCAGATTTATGGCAGGCCTCAATCCTACGATCAGAACCATAGTAACATCCGCTACACATACGCGGTATGGACAGCTGGTAGAGGTAGCCACCAGAGTAGAGCAGAGCGCCCAAATCGCCTTGAAGTCAAAGGCGCAATTTAGTCAAAAGCGAAGCTGGACCGGTAGCCATCAGGGAGAGTCCAGTAAAGTACCCAAGAGTGGTCAGCGCTCAGCAGGGTCACAGAGTCGGCAGCAGAGTCAGAGACCCCAGACCAGTCAGAGTTCTTTTCGGTCATCAGCAGGGTCCAGGAGCCAGCAGAGCTGGAGGAGCCGACCATTATGCGCTAGATGTGGCCGGTTACATCACGGTGAGTGCCTTCAGGGCAAGACAGGGTGCTTCAGGTGTGGACAGGAGGGCCACTTCATGAGAGACTGTCCCAGTGCAGTAGCTTCGAGCCCATCGGAGGCCAGATCAGCAGTTCAGGGGCAGACTAGTGGGAGCCGTGGACCCGATAGGGGAGGCCCCCAGACTGGAGGAGCTACTAGTGCATGGCAGCCTGGTAGCGGAGCAGGTAGAGATATACCCCTCAGAGGACAGCCAGGTAGACCTCCCAGAGCACCGACAGGTAGACCCCATAGTCAGGCCGCCAGAGTATATACAATGACCCAGCAGGCGGCAGATACTACACCAGATGTGGTCACAGGTACCATTTCTTTATTTGATGTTGATGCTCATGTATTGGTGGACCCAGGAGCCACCCATTCTTTTATTTCTTGAGAGTTCATAGATAGAGTCAAGATAGACTTGAGTCCGACCAAGTGTAGCATGGTAGTGTCACTTCCCACGGGTGATTCGCTTGTTGCGGATAGAGTCTATATGGGAAGTAAAGTGACGAAAGCAAGTCACGAGTTCGAGGCTAATTTAATATTACTCGATATTCATGACTTTGACATCATTTTGGGCATGGATTGGTTATCCAAGCATCGTGCGACCGTAGATTGTTATAGAAAAGAGGTTCAGTTCAGTAAGCCTAGGGAACCAGATGTGATCTTTTGTGGAGAGCAAAAAAAAAAAAATACTCTCTACAAGTTTAGTAAGCGTGATCCGAGCGAATAAGATGCTCCGTAAAGCATGCTAGGGGTACTTGGTTTATGCGATAGAAGCTAGCGGCAGTGAGCTACAGTTGACAGAGGTTCCTGTGGTGAATGAGTTCTCCGATGTATTTCCCGAGGACCTTCCAGGACTACCTCCGGATAGAGAGATCGAATTCGAGATTGAGCTAGCACCAGGCACAAAGCCCATCTCTATAGCTCCGTATCGGATGGCACCAGTTGAGCTAAAGGAATTGGAAGTGCAAATGGAAGAGTTGTTGAGCAAAGGCTTCGTTAAGACTAGTACATCACCGTGGGGAGCTCCGGTGTTGTTTGTAAAAAAGAAAGATGGAAGCCTCCGTTTGTGTATTGATTATAGATAGCTAAACAAAGTAACCATCCGGAATCAGTATCCACTGCCAGAATCGACGACTTGTTCGACCAGCTGTAGGGAGCTAAAATCTTCTCGAAAATAGATCTACGGTCAGGATATCATCAGCTGAAGGTGCATAGGGAAGATGTTCCCAAGACGGCCTTTAGAACCAGATATGGGCATTATGAGTTTTTAGTAATGTCATTTGGCTTAACCAATGCCCCAGCAGCCTTTATGGATCTGATGAACCGTGTCTTCAGACCATACTTAGATAAGTTTGTCATAGTATTCATCGATGACATCTTGGTGCATTCAAGTAGTAGAGAGGAACATGCAGAGCACTTGAGGATTGTATTGCAGACTCTAAGAGAGCATAAGCTATATGCAAAATTTAGCAAGTGCCAGTTCTGGCTAGATCGCGTGGCATTTCTGGGACATGTAGTATCAGCAAAGGGTATTTTAGTAGATCCCCAGAAGATAGAAGCTATTATAGATTGGAAGCCACCCACTAGTGTAACAGAAGTCAGAAGCTTCTTGGGTTTAGCTGGGTATTACAGAAAATTTGTAGAAGGATTCTCTAAGATAGCTACTCCCCTGACCAAGTTAACAAGAAAAGAAGAGAAGTCCATCTGGTCAAAAGCCTGTCAGGGCAGTTTTGATGAGTTAAAGTAAAGGCTGACTACAGCACCAGTGCTTACACTTCCCTCAGGAAGTGAAGGATTTACAGTGTATTGCGATGCCTCCAGGTAAGGCTTAGGTTGTGTGTTGATGCAGCATGATAGAGTGATAGTTTATGCTTCAAGGCAATTAAAGAAGCATGAAGTGAACTATCCAACACACGACTTAGAGTTAGCAGCTGTAGTGTTCGCTTTGAGAATATGGCGACACTATCTCTATGGAGTACCTTGCAGGATCTTCACAGATCACAAAAGTCTACAATATTTGTTCACGCAGAAAGACTTGAACATGAGACAGAGAAGGTGGATAGAGCTTATTAAAGACTATGACTGTACCATTGAATACCACCGAAGCAAGGCAAATGTAGTAGCAGATGCGCTAAGCAGGAAACCCTCTAGTTCCCTAGCCCAGCCTAGAGCAGAGTACTTGCAGATGCTAGAAGAGTTGAGATCTATGAGGGCCAGTTTAGAGACAACAGAATCAGGCGCTCTAGTAACAGCTTTCCATGTTCGGCCAGTGTTAGTAGACAGAGTTAGAGACTTGCAAGTTCAAGATCAGTACTTGATGAAATTGAGAAGCGAGATAGAGGCTGGACAACAGAGTAGCTTTACCTTGCGAGGTGATGGAATGCTAGTGTTGGGCCAGAGATTTTGTGTCCCGGATGTAGCAGAGTTGAAGAAAGAAATCATGGAAGAGGCACACTCCTCTGCATATGCTATGCACCCAGGGAGTACTAAGATGTATCGGACTCTGAGAGACCACTACTGGTGGAAGGGTATGAAGAGGGAGATAGCAGAGTTCGTATCCAAATGCCTAAATTGTCAACAGATCAAGATTGAGCATTAGAAACCCGCAGGTTTACTACAGTCTTTATCCATTCCTGAGTGGAAATGGGAAAGGATCACGATGGATTTCGTGACAGGACTTCCCAGGACACAGCGTGGACATGATGCTATTTGGGTTATTGTGGACAGATTGACGAAGTCGGCCCACTTCATTGCTACTAATAATACCTATTCCCTGGAAAGATATGCACAGTTGTATGTAGATGAGATTGTGAGGCTACATGGCGCACCAGTGTCCATTGTATCAGATAGAGATCCTCGCTTCACTTCTCGATTCTGGCCGAAGCTACAAGATGCTATAGGCACCAGATTACACTTCAGTACTGCTTTTCACCCACAGAACAAATGGCCAATCAGAGAGAACCATTCAAACTCTCGAAAATATGTTGAGAGCTTGTGTGATGGAGTTTAAGGGAAGCTGGGATAATTACCTAGCATTGATAGAGTTTGCCTACAACAATAGCTATCAGTCTAATATTGGTATGGCACCATATGAGGCGTTGTATGGCAGAAAGTGTAGAACCCCAGTCTGTTGGGACGAAGTGGGGGAGAGAAGATTAATTGGCCCAGAGATTGTCCAAGATACAACAGAGAAAGTAAATATGATAAGAGAGCAGTTGAAGATAGCAAGCGACAGGTAGAAAAGCTATGCGGACAATCGAAGACGAGATCTGAAGTTTGAAGTGGGTGATCAAGTATTCCTACGAGTCTCACCCTGGAAGGGTATTTTGAGGTTCGGGAAGCGTGGAAAGTTGAGTCCACGATACATAGGCCCCTATGAGATAGTAGACAAGGTGGGTGAAGTGGCTTATCGATTGAAGCTACCATCAGAGTTAGCCAACATCCATGACGTGTTCCACGTCTCCATGCTACGCAAGTATATAGCTGACCCTTCACACATTCTGCAAGAGCAACCAGTTCAGTTGAAGGAAAACTTAACCTACAAAGAGCATCCAGTAGAGATCCTAGATCGTAGAGATCAAGTGTTGCATAACAAAGTGATTCCGCTAGTGAAAGTGCTATGGCGAAATCACGAGTTAGAAGAGGCTACATGGGAGCCCGAAGCACAGATGCGTGCCCAGTACCCTCAGTTATTTGAATAAGGTACGCAATTTAAATTTCGAGGACGAAATTTTTATAAGGGGGGAAGAA
>CM034475.1:23408716-23480225 GCA_019925255.1 Litchi chinensis
ATTGTAAACTCCTAGCTCCGACTTCTAAAGTCCGAACGTTAGAAAACTAAGGTAGAGAGATAGTATATAACTCTCTACGTTTAATTGATTTAATTTCATAACCTCTGAAATATATTCATTTAGAATACGATGAAATTCGTCGTATTAAAAAGTTTAGTAACGTCCCAATGAAAATCTAAGTCCAGAAATCCAAGATGTTAGTAAATGATAATCGAATTAAAATTCGATTAAAAAGAGAGAGTCAAGATTAATAAAATAAGCTTAGTTTTTTTTTTTTTTAATTCAAGCTTGACGAGCGAACGAAAATGTTAACGAAATAAGAATTTAAAACAAGTATAGAGGGGCTAATATGAGAATTAAAGAAAGGAGATGAGAGTTTAATAAAATTAAAAAGAAATGGGACAAGATGCAAATATTGGAAGTTGTTGATTATAAATATCAATACTTAGTGGATTTTCAGCAGAAATTTTAGCAATTTCAGTCTTCCTTCGAGAGAAACCGAGAGAAATCGTGAGAGAAAGAAAAATCAGATTTCTGCTGCCGTGAAAGAAGCAACCAGGAAGTGAAACCAAAAGGAGCAGCTGCTGGTTGTGAATCACAGTAAGAGAGGAAGAAGAAAACACCAGCAGTAGCAACGGCAGAAGCTGAAGCCAGGTCGTGAGCTGGACGCGAGCAGATTTGATCGCGCGAGAACGATCGCGGATGAGGGGCTGTTGACTGCGAACTGCAGCAGCTGGACAGCCAAAGACAAGGAAGGAGGTGCTCTAGCCCTTGCTGGACGTGGGAGGTACGAGCAGCAGCAGAACCAGACGAGCAGAACGCGAACTGGTCGCGAACAGAACCACGAAGCACAGCCGCGAGCTGAATCGCGACAAGTCTGGTCGGTCAGGAGGAAAAGGGGAAGAACCACTACCCAAGCTGCCTTCCAAGCCCTCAAACATCCTTCTTAGACCCCTCTCAACTCCCCAAACAAAGAACCAAGTAAGAGAAGCAAGTTTCTTAATCTTTTCTTGCTGAAAATTTCAGCAGTGCTGTTGAGAAATTACTGCAGGATTTTTGTTGGTTTATGTGATTAGATTGCTTGTAAATCTTGTTAGAACCTTAGGAGATTGTTATAGAATCATCAAGGATGAGTTTTGGGTGTAATTGATGCCTTAAATTGATGTAAATGGGCTGTTACACCCTCCTTCAAAATAAAAACCGAGAATGGTGTTTATTGCACACCAAGTGATTGAGAAAAGTCTTGAGTGAATTTTGAGCACTCTAATGACCAAGTTAGACCTATGTATGTATTAGAGACTTGTAGGGCAGTAGTTAGACCTTAAAATTTGATGGTTTTGAAACCAATTTAAAGCCTCAAAGAGGTTAGAAAAATTTAGAGAAGTGTTTAGAGATTTCAAAGGCATTGTTGTAGCCAAAATAGTGGATTCCCGAGCTCAAATTTGAGCTAGAGGAGACCTGACCATATTTGGCTTATTTGGGGATGTTCTACACCTCAAATGATGCCTAGGAACCATAGAAAACCATAGGTTTTGGAACGGATCGAATCCGATAAAAATTGTGCAAGTTATGCACGAAATAGCGCCGTTAGAGCTCTGAGAAGTGAAACGGCTATCCTAATGCAATTTTTATTGCATGGTTTGAGTTTGGTTCATCATTATAAGTTAAATGAAGCTTAGTTATGGAATAAAATCTAGCGTCGCTAACCCGAAACCAAGAGTTTGCAAAACGGGCACTTAATTGCGCCCGAAAGTGTCCAAAACGGACGTTTTCCTTAGATTTGACAAAGCAAATGATGGAGTTTCTCGACGAAATTTTCTGGGCGACTTAGTTATGTGATAAGGAGACGCTAGAAAAAGGAACGGAGGTGAAACCATGGCTGGTTTCAATTCTGTTTTTCGTGGTCAACCGTATAATTAAAAAGTTGACTTTTTGTTTTAAGCTTTTGGAGACCAAACGAAACATATGGGGATGATCCTAGGGGTCTATAAGTAAAACTTTTACAAAGAAATCGAAGTTAGAGAGTTTCGGTTGAGTTAGAAACAAGTTAGAAGATTATATAGAGAAAAATGGGTCTTAGTTGAGATTATTAACCTTGAAGTTGAGATTCTCAACTTTTCAAATTATCACTAGTAATGATGAGATCATGTTGTGTAGGTGACGAGCACGTGAGCGGCGTCCAGGAGCCTCGTCGAGACGCTTGACGCGGCCTCGAGGCAAGTGGTTCGCCACTTAAGATCTTTTACAATTTCATGTTAATGGTTGATGTTTGATAACGAATATGGTAGTTAAGTAATTTAAAAAGAAAGTAGTTGAAATGAGAATTTTTAGAAGTTTCAAAACGAGTTAGTTTTGTGCTTTTAGCACTAAGTAAATGTAGTTTTAAAACCCATGTATATTCCTTAAGGTATAATGAGATTTAGCGTTATGGGACGACGCAGTACATTCCGTCCGTAGTCGCTCAGAATAGAGAAAAGTTAGCACTACGCGACGATGCAGAAAATTCCGTCCGTAGTTGCCCAGTTTCATAAAAAGTATAAGCGCTACGTAGCGATGCAGACAATTCCGCACGTAGTTGGCTATTTTTATAGTTTGGCACTACTTGGCGATGCAGTAAATTCCGCTCGTAGTTGCCCAGAGTTTTAGCACTACAATTGCGATGCAGAAAATCCCGCATTGTAGTTGCTCAGTGATAAGCTTTAGCGCCCTACGTGCGATGCAGTAAATTCCGTAACGTAGTGGTTGAGATGACTTAGTAAGCTTCACGTTGGCGTTAGTTTTAATCGCCCGTGATGGTTAGAGTGTTTAAAGAATATACATGGGGGTTTTGAAAGAAGTCACAAAACAAATGATAAATTGTCATGTTAGTGTGTGATATTATATCTTTGTTGCACTAACTTGTTTGTTTATTTTGTAGCTATTTATATTTCATTGTGTGCTACCGCGGACGACAGGACGTCATCATTTTGTTGTGTATATATAGGTGGGCGATTTATGACATATGATGTAAAACTTTATGTATGAGATGGATATGTAATTGAGCAACATATATTCAGATTTTGAAATTGTATATTTGTAAATATTCATGCATTTCATATATATGATGCATCTAGATATATTCTACTTGATTTTGTAAGTTTGTACTTATAAATTGAGAATTGAGTGTTGATGTGGCATGTTTGTGGAAATATGATGATGATTATTGCAAGTTTGGGAATAAAGAAGTTGGGAGGAATTGAGATTTTAGTCGAAGTGTTATTTTCTTGACAGGTAAATTTTGGTTTATAAAAATGCAGCCGTTATGCTGTCGAAAATTTTATAAAATTATTTGAAAAAGAATCGCAAAAAAAAAAAAAAAAAAATTTATCACTCCCAACTAGTTTAAAAGAAACCTGAATGTTTGAGTTTAAACGAGTAAACCGGTTGTAGAAAGTTAGGGTTCGCTTCTCGGATTTCTTCGATTTGACGAGTTGGTTTCGAGGAGTCCGTTGAAGTGCCCGGCAGGATCCTCCAGACAAGAGCTTAGATAAGGTCTGGGAAGGGTCCTGTCAGTTTGTGTGTGTGAATGATAGGTTAGGGTTTATGGTTATCAAACTTTAAAGTGAAATTTAAAGTCATAAAGTGTTAAAAAGATTGTAGACTAGTTGTTTGATAAAAAGATTATGAGAGATTGATTTGTAAGAATTGAAAAGCTCTACTCTTTAATGGGTATGTATGTGTGCCAAGGCTATGAAGGACAGTAAGTAACCTTTGAGTTTTGGTTGATTTGAACTCAAATTTAAGCATAATTGAGGTTAGAAAAACATATAGAAGTGATAGGATTGTAAAAAGAGTAGTTTTGAGCAAAAGTGAGATTCCCGAGTCAAACAAAGGGACAGAGATGACTTGCACAAGTCTGACTTATTTGGGTTTGTTCTAGACCTCAAATCATGCTTAGGAGTCATAGGAAACCATAGGTTTTGGAAGGGAATGATTCCGATAAAAATTACGCAAGTTATGGTTAAAATAGGTTTTATGCATGAAATGAATATATTTGATCATAATTAGGTAAAAGAACTTTAGATACGAAAGAAATAACATCATCGCTCGTCCGATGAGAAAAAGTTCATAAAAAAGTGCCCGAAAAATGACATTTTTCTTAGATTTGACATAGCAAACGATAGAATTTTTTGACGAAATTTTGTGGGTGACCAGAATGTGAGATAAGAGAACTGTAAAAAAAAAGAACGAAAGAAAATGGAGCCCCGAGCAGAGCTGTGAGTTACATTATGTTTTGAGGTGTCAAAAGAGGCATAAATTTTTTATTTTCCATTGCGGGCCTTCAAAAATTATATGGATCATATGGGGATGATCCTGGGGTCTAAAAGTGAAACTTTTGCAAAGAAATTGGATTTTGAAAGCCTCAGTTAAGTTAGAAACTAGGTGGGAATGTTGTAGTCTAAAGTGGTCTTAATAGAGTTAATTGTATTGAAGTTTCAATTGTAGTTCAATGAAGTTCATTCTAGCAAAGTTTGAATGAGAATGTGATATGTAGGTTCGGAGCAAGCTAGCGGAGCGAGGAAGACCCATTAGAGCCCATTGGCGAGCGTGGATTTGAGGTGAGTATACTAACTCACATTGTATTCAATTGTGTTGGTTATTGTAATTTTAAGAATTATGCAAAATGGTAATGTGTGTTCAAAGTGATTTGAAAGTAAAAGATCCTTGAGAAAGTGAGCTTAAAAGCTCTAAGTTTAAAAGTTTCAAAAGATGAGTTAATTTGTGCTTCATGCACTTAGAAGGGAATTTCAAAGAAAAAGAAGTTTTGGTGCTTAAAGCACTTAATAAGAAAAAGGAGTTTTCAAAGCCATTCGTAGACCCTTAGCATCTTAGAGTATACGTAGCGACGCAGAAAATTCTGCTCGTAGTCGCTCAGAGTTATAGTTTAGCATAGCACTACATGTTGCGATGCAGAAAATTCCTCAATCTAGTGCTTAGACTTGATATAGTGGCTTGCGTTACGTTTGCGATGCAGTAAATTCCGCACATAGTCGCCAAGCCTATATAGTAGCTCGCACCACAACTGACGATACAGAAAATTCCGCACGTGGTTGCTGATAAGTATTAGAAATGTCACGGTTGGTGTCCGCTAAATCGCCTCGTGACATAGTAATTAGGGAATACGAATGGTGCCTTTCGAAGTAAAAGAATTTCATGAAAAGCTTTATAATTTTAAATAAGTTATGATTTCCAATAAGTTTATAAGAGATTAATTGTAAATTACCTAATGGTTATGAATGTTTTAAATTCACATTGTTGTTTTGTCATATTGTATAAAACCTCCACAAGTACTCGCAAGGAAAATCAAAATCAAAGTCGAAGAAATATTTCATCGCAATAGGTGGGTGAAAACCGGAAGATCATATCTCATCAATATATTTGTATATATGTTCATATTGATAACTAAGCATTACATACGTTATGATTACATCTTGTGTGTGAAAAATGTTTAAGAATACATGTGATGATGTTTTGAGATGTAAATATTTTGTAAAGTTTTTAATGATATGAACCTAATTGCCTATTAATTGTGATTCGTGAAAAATGATGATGTGTTTGTGGGAAGGTATGTTTGTAGTATGAAAAAAAAGTTGGGTCGTGATTGATATTTTCTGGGAGTGTATCTTTTTATGTAGGAATTTTGGAAATCTTATAAACGTTGCTGTTATGCTACCGGATTTTCGTAAAAATAAATTTTGGATTTTGAAACCAAAATGGTCACTTTTCTAACTCTACAAATATGATGAAAATTGGAAAATCAACAAACCAATCCAACTATTTTTAAAATAGTGATATTAAAGTAGTTTCAAAGCAAGAGTACACGGGCAAGTTTCAGGGTTCGCTCCACGAATTCCATTAGCTGACCAGTTGAGCTTAAGAGGGGTTCGTCGGAGTGTCAGGCGAGACCCACCAGATACTAGCCTAGAGGGAATTTGGTTTGGGTCTCATCATTAAATAGATTGTTGGCGCAGCACATGTGCTGGTGCACCAGACTAACGGCAAAAGTTGCTATTGCAATGAATGAACTGCAAACTGCAGTCAGTGCATGCAGCTGCTGTCACTTGGCACCGAAAAAAAAAATCAAGAAATGGGCTTCTAACCCAATCCATTTGATGGATGTTCTTGATTGTTAAATTAGATTTAATTATAAGCCCAATAAAGCCCATGAAGACCTTAAAGATTATGAAGACTACAAGTGAAGGCTAAGGAATGTCTTGGTTAATTAATGTAATCTTGAAATTAGATTTAGGTTGTTAAAACCAAAGAACCCGGTCATACACATGTTGTTTATTTAAATTATTTATCATGCGATGATTGAATAATTTGTTGATAACATGACCATGCATAAAATATGTCATATAGAATAGAAAGTGTCTACTCATTGCATTATAACATGACATGCATCATATGTATTATTTTATTTTACTATTAAATTGTTTATTAGTATATATAGTAGAATAATACATAGAATGCCTCTTAAATAATTTGAATTGATTTTAGTATAAAATCATAGGTTTCAAATTAGAAATATGATTTCAATAATTGGCATTCAAAATGTGGATTAGATTTTAATTAGTTAAAATCTGGTAACTTCATACTAAATCTAGTCTTTATAATTTTGATTATTTAGATTAGATTTATAAATTGAAATTAGATTTTTAAGTGTCAAAAATCTGATAATTTATTAAGTGTTAATAAGTTATGAACTTTAGTAACTCACAAATTCTTAGTAATTTAGATTATCTTTTTAGCTGTTAATAATCTAAGACGATTACTAAGAATTTTTAATAGAAAACCCTAATCCTAAAATAGTGAGTGGGAGAGGGATATATGACAATATATCCCGCGGTCTCCATCATTAGTTCAACACTGTGAAACTTAAAGGCGCTTCGAGACGGCTTTGTTATCGTCCCCCTACAGGTGGTGTCCATTTAAGTTGATCAAGGTTGACTTCCTAATGGATAGGATTCCTAGATGTATCTTGAGATTGACCTACCCTACGGCGGCAATTCTCGAGTTAAGCCATTGGAATACGAAATGATGGGTTATACTCATAAAGGAAATAATTAATTATTAATTATTTTCCTGATTGAAAAACGATAGTTAAATAATATAGGAATAAAAAGTTATTTTGTTATATTATTTAATTGAGAATGTCTCAGTTTAACATATAAATATTTGACCTACCCCACGACAGCATTTATTTGTGGAATATTAGATGATCGTGGCATAGTAATTATTTTCTAGGGTATTTTCTAATTCAGTATTCATGTATCATGCATCACGTTTAATTTTATGCCAAAGTCATATGATATTAATTTTTGCAAAATGATATTAAATATTTTGTATTTTATTTATTTTCAGCAATGTTATCTCCATTGATTTCTATTCTAGCTAATGATAAGCTTAATGAGGAAAATTATGTCAAATGGAAAAGTAACATGAACACAGTCCTAGTCTGTGAAGACTTTAAATTTGTCACGACTCAGCCTTGTCCTCCTCAGCCAGCAGAAAATGCTGGACGTGCTGTGCGCGAGGCCTATAAGAAATGGGTCACAGCCGATGAGAAGGCCCGCTGCTACTTGTTAGCAGGGATGTCCGAGGTGCTTGCTACCAAGCACGAGGCAATGACAACAGCAACTCAGATATTAGAGTCATTGCAGGACATGTTTGGACAACCTTCTGAGCAGCAGTGGCACGAAGCTGTTCATGCTGTTATGACTGCTAGGATGAAAGAGGGTACATCTATTCAAGAGCATGTCTTGAAAATGATGACGCACTTCAACACAGTTGAAAGCCATGATGGGGCTATAGATAAGCGTAGCCAAGTGAGTATGATACTAGAGACTCTTCTGAAGAGTTTCATGCAATTTAAGAGCAACTATGTTATAAACAAGTTGACTTACTCACTTACGCAGTTGCTCAATGAGCTCACTACTTATGAGTCCATGAATAAGGACAAAAATAAGTCCGGTGAAGCAAATGTTGCTGAGACTTCTTCTTCTGACAAAAATAAGAGGAAGAGAAACACTAGAAAGGATAAGACTAAGGCTAAGCCTAAGAAGCAAGCTACTTAGAAGAAGAGCAAAAAGGGCTCTAAGGCCACCAAGCCCAAAGGAAAATATTTCTGTCGATGTTGAAATTCAGTCGACGAGTATTCAATGCCCAATACTTGCAATCAATGTGAGAAAACACAGAAATCGAGATGAAAATAATGAGGAACCAAGAACAAACAGAGGGACAAAGGATTTTTAACGTGGTTCAGCGGGTGCGTCTACGTCCACAGCTGTCTCTCTTAAATTCTGCAGAGTGACAGTATATTATTTCTTGTGTGTCCCGTTACAATGATTTTTAACCCCTATTTATAAGGGAAGAGTTGTTACATAGTAGGAAGCTACAAAATAGGAAGAGAATCATGAATTAATTACACTTCCTAATCCGTTTGAATAAAATTAGGAAACTGCTTTTTAATATCCGAGATAATGTTGACTGAGTTTGAATTTGAATTAACATCTGTTTCTGGTGAGAGAATCATGATTAGATTAGGTAACTGCCTGTTCTAGAAGATATTGCATTAACTGCGCTCTGGGCGAACTGCCGTTTATGGCGACCTCGAGCTGGACCTCGCTGAGAAGCGAACTGTGAATAAGGCAGACTATGGAACGAGCTACAACCTGGCTGTGATACGAGCTCGTTGCTATGAGCTGAGAAAATTACTGGGGCGAGCTAAGGAACTCGCTGGGCTTAGAGTTGATATCCGTGCCTTGTCTGATGGGTCTTGATTGGGTTGACTTTATTGGGCCTAATTTAGGCTTTTACCAGCCTATTTAATGAGTCCGAAAAATGTATATAACATCAGCCCCCCAGCTCTCAGTTCGTTCTGCGAATTGGAAGCTCGAGCTCGCTGGTAAAAGTTAGCTTCTCTGATAAGCCAAACTCGAATTATCGTTTTCCCGCCCTTCCAAATTCTGTCTTATTAGCTTTGACACGTGGGGGTCATGCAGAAGATAACTAAAACGACGCTAGCGCGTCTCTTGCACGCGCATTTAATGCGCACGTCTTTCAACTGACGGCTACATAATTAGAAAGTCGTACCTCGCGCTGCACCGTTAGATTAATGACGGTTACACAACACAGAGATCTGACGGTTGGGGTTCGAGCTCGTCCACCTATATAAATTGGTGGAGCCTTTTCATTTTCTTTTTCATCTGTCATTTTCTCTCGAAGTAACCAAGCAACCAAGTTCAAAAAACTCACTGGTTTTTCACAAGATCAATACTTTCAGTCGCCGTTCCTACACTCTCATCAGAGGTTCACGGTAAAACCTCTGATTTCTTACTTCAAACTTTTAGTTTTTTGGTTCATTTTGTTGAGTTCATGTTGCGTTGTGCTTGCGTTTTGTTTTCTACCTGAACGGTTTGAATGCGTTGTATTGTTGCTATTGAATCTTTGCCATTATTGCATCTGAGATGGCCTGAATATATCATGTTCTTGATGTTCAACTTTATCATTCTGAGTTTCTTGCTGAACAAAACTTTTCAATTTCTGTTGATTTGATTCTGTTGCATATTTATCTGCGACCTGATGACTGTTTGTGGCCTGTCATGCATGCGAACTGTAGAATTAGGCACCTGTAGACCATTAGCTCACAGGTCGTTTATTCATAGGTCGAGCCCTCCATTGTACAAGTGATCTGCAAAATAGGAAACTTATAAAATTTTTAGCATTTTAATCATTTGCTCCTGGCGACCTGATTATATCCCCTTTTACATAGATGTCATCAAGTGGAGCTCGTAGTGCTAGTGAAGCATCTCAGGGCGGAGAGCGAGCAAAAACTCAGCAGCGAGCTGAAAAAGAAAGGGAAGCTCGCAAAACGTTCGCTCATCACCCATCTTCCATATAAGTCTCCGAACTGAAAGGGATCGCTCTTCAATTCCATATCCCCAGAGGTTGTCGCGCGATGTCACCCACTCTAGGGAAACATACAACTTATCCTCCGCGGGGGTATATTGCTGTCATCACTCAGCACCTGGAACACGGGTTGAGATTCCCAGTTCCTTCATACTTAATCAGGTTTTTAAACGCTGTCAAGCTCGCTCCGCTCCAATTAATACCGAACTCATACGCGTAGCTGACCTCGTTAGCTCTGGCCTTCCTCAAAAACGGCCTTCGTCCTCCAACTCCAAAAATAATCAAAAATTTCTACTGTATCAAGGCTTTGAGCACAAAGAAAGGAGAAAAACCAGATGACATCTACTATCTAACAGCTCGTCCATCGGAATACAAAGAACTCTTGCCCCAAGGAGAAGCGAAGGGCAAGTCTAACGTCGGGGCATATAAGACGAGCTGGTTTCTCGTCTCCTGCCATTCTCTTGCACGTCTTAAAAACTTTAGCTTTGTCCTGGAACCAGGTATGCAGAGGAAGATCTTTAGCGGGCTTAATAATAATTTTAACTTTTATTTATTTTATTATTATTATTATTATTTTATATTGATTATTATTTTTATATTATTATTTTATTATTATTATTATTTTTTACAAATCAGAAAATGGACAAGTCTCCTCTCAGCAGTAAGAAGAAGAAGGCTCTTGAGGTGCTCGCAAACTCGAGCGAAGCCAGCATTAGCAGCAAGTTTGATAATGCTCTTCTTCAGGCTCATGGCCTCGCTCCTTTTGATGATTCTCCATTAATTGATGTCAAGAATGATATATCAAGCATTGGGCAGCGCGAACTTCCTTCCGTCTTCAAAGTTCCTGTCCCTACCTCACAGGTAGAAACTTCTTCAGTTCCTGCCCCAACACAGGCAGAAATGGCTCCAGCTCGCACCCCCTCCTCGTGAGCAAAGACAGCATCAGCTCCTGCCCCAGCTAGGGTAGAAACAGCTTCAGCTCGCATAGCTCCTGTTGTACAAGTAAATTCATCCCCCTCCCCAAATCACATAACTATTTCAGAGGCTCCATTGCTTGCTCCAACAGACTTAGCATATGCTTTAATAGTTCCAACATCTGCTGAAGCAACACCAGCTCCAGCTTGCACTCTACTAGTGGGTGCATCTCGAAAAACTGCTTCTTTAGTTCCTACTCCCTCCACTGGACGAGCTCCTATTAAAAGGAATAAACTTGCTCTTCTGGAGTTCTCTCCTGATCAACCTGCTAAAGCTCTAGTCTCCTCAGCTACTCCATCAAAGTGATTTGTTGAGGCCTCAGCCTCTCCAACTGCTCATGCAAAGCGTTCTAAGCGACCTGCTGAAGCACAAACTCCCCTGGTCGCTGCTCCAAGTGAGGTACTGCCTCTAGAAATAGCTGCAGATCTTCAGCTGGTTCCAGCTTCCAGCTCGCAACATGAAGAAGGGGATGTTCCGTCTGAGGCCGCTCCCCAAACGACCTTAGCTAGTACTAGTAGGAGAATAACTAGGCGTACCTTTCTTACACAACGTCATGTTTACCGGAGTGATGAACTTGACGCCCCGGAGGCTGAGAGGACTCAATCGCCAACAAGACCAGAAATCGAGCTTGGACCTGAGGGGAGATATTTAACCTCCTTCCTCAACAATTGGACATCAATTATGTTTACTCATCCAAGGGTCTTAGAAAATAGGTCTCTTAGGGGCACGGACCTAGACGAGTATGCAGCTCGCCATGCTATGTTGGTAAGTTACTCTTCTTTTCATCTCCTGGCTTCTTTACTTACAAAATATTAACTTGTAGAATTTTTAGGCCGCCCTTGCATCAATAAAGAGGAGGAGGTTGACAAGCATCACTAAGGACCAAATAATGAAGCTGGAAAATGAGTTGGAGGATGCTCGGGAGGAAATTGCAGACTTGAAGGCTCGAGATGAAAGGACATTCGCAGAGGGCTACGAGGCCAGAATAGCTGCGGCGACCATTGCTAGACAGATTGTCGAGGAAGCTCTGGTGCGGTTAGAAGGCGATATCGAAACCACCAGGTCGTACCTTACTGGCTTGCTTCGTAATTGCGAAGATGAGCGCGACAAGTTAAAGGTCGAGCTGAACCAAGTGAAGGATGAGTTGAGGCAGTCTGAACAGCGAGCCGAACTGGCCAATAAACAGATTGAGCGGACATAGGCTGCGGCACAGCGGACTAAAGAGGCAGAGCAATGAGCTACGATTGTAGAATGACGAATTGAGGTGCTCGAGCAACAAGTTAATGCCACAGTGCAACGGGCTGAAGCCGCTGAACAATAGGTCGAAAGGGCAGAAGCTACCGCTCAACGAGCTGAAGAGGCTATTCATAGAGCCGAGGTGTTAAGGTAGCAAGTGGGGGAGGTAATACAGTGGGCTGAGGCTGCAAAACAGCAAATAGAAGCCATGAAGTAAGAAGTTGAGGTCATCAATCGTCATGTAGATAATGCCTTCGAAGAACTGATGGTCTTCAGAGAGCGGTCTGTCCAGGAACTGGAGATGCAGGTCGCTGAAGCAAAGGATGAGGCAGAGGAAAAAACAGGCCTCAACTTTCTCTACACGCTGTGGATGTCCCATCCGGAGATGGACTTTTCTATCTTCGGGGATGTGGGACTCGAAGCTGTAGAAAGTTCAAAGCAACAGCTGCCAGAGCAAGGGCTAATGCAGTTCCTTTAGTAACGGAGGTACCTGGTGCGACCTCTCAAACTGAGCCCGCTGGCGACCTCGAGCTTCCTAGTATTTCTTGGAAGCGGGTACTGATTTCTTATAGTGACTCTGTTGAGCCGTCTGTAATCAATACATAACCGGAGGCTTCCATATTTCTTTTTCACAAACAACACTGGAGCTCCCCAAGGTGATGTACTCGACCTGATGAACCCTTTACTCACCAGTTCTTCCATCTAAACCTTCAGTTCCTTTAACTCAGCTGGTGTCATCCTATATGGTGCTATGAAGATGGGTTCTGTACCAAGTGCTAGCTCAATCTCAAACTCTATCTCTCTGTCCAGTGGTAGCCCTGAGAGGTCTTCCAGAAAGATATTTGAAAACTCATTGACTACTGGAACTTCTGTTAGCTGTAACTCATTACCGCCAGCTTCTATTGCATAGACCAAGTACCCCTGACATGCCTTCTTAAGTGTAAACCCCTAGTCTTGATTCTTAATGTTCTAGTGTTGAAAACTAGATTTTGAAATTTAAGTAATAAATCTAGTTAGTGTTAATTCAAACCGAGTTATCGAAGAGCGAACGCTCGTTCGAGAATTTTACAATGATTAATTTAGTAAGGAAAAAGGTCAAAGAAGAGTAAAATAATTCATCCACAAAGAAGAGACAAATTAAAGAAAACAAAATGAGTAAGTGCACAATTAAGAATTTTATTACACAATTGTTCATAAGTAATGGATAGTCAAAACAAACTAAGGGGGACAAGCTTGACATTATATGAAATCTTAATGAGGTATATACACAACATATAAAGCAAAATTGAAATACAAATGAGAATGAAGAAGCAAAGCTGCCAGAAAATTTAAAGAAAGATTGCCGTGAGAAGTAGAAAGAATAAAGAGGAATTGGCATGAAATTTAAAAGAAATGGGGCATGAAGGTAAATATGGGAAGTGTTAGTAGTATAAATACAACACTTAGAGTCAAATTTGGGAAGCAAAAAGCAAGAAGTCGTGCATAATAAGAGCAGAATAGATCTGCCGTAAGAAGAAGGAGCAGAACTGTGAAGGCAGAAACTTGGCAGCAAGGTGGAGAAGAAAAGAGAGAAGAAGGATCATCCAAGCAACCATCCAACCTTCAAACCATCTCTTTAGGACCTCTCCCAAGTCCATCTTACTTCTCTAAGCAAGAACCAAGTGAGATATCATCCCTTTTCTCCTTCTACTTGCTGAAAATGAAATCTAAATGCATATGTGATAGTAGTGGTTGTTAGATGAGTTGTGTGAGATGGTTTGCCCTTAAAATTATGGTAGAACCCTAAGTGATTGTTGTAGAGAATTAAATGGCAAGTTATTGTGTGTTAATGGTAGCTTAGGGTTGTAAATAAGGGCTGTCATACACTTGATACAAGTGGAAATAAAATCAGTTTTCACACACTCCAACTACTTGACAAAAGTTGTAAGTGAGATGTGAGTGTTTAAATGATAAAGTAGTGTTTGGGTGTGTATCAAGCCTATAATGGACAATAGATAACCTCTTAAATTTGATGATTTTGAACTCAAATTTAAGCATGAATAAGATTAGAAAAGCATAGAGTACTGATAGAATTGTCAAAGAGCTAGTTTTATATAATTTTGGAATCCCGAGCTCAAACCATGGGCTAGAGTACACCTGAGCAAAACTGACATATATGGGGATGTTCTATACCTCAAATGATGCCTACGAGTCATAGAAAACCATAGGTTTTGAAATGGATCGATTCCGATAAAAATTGCGCAAGTTATGCGCAAAATAGTGCCGTTAGAGAGTTTATAGGTGAAATAACTATGTAAATGGAATTTTTATTGTATGGAATGACTTTAGTTGATCATAAATAGGTTAACGAAGCTTAGATAAAAAAGAAAAACCAACGTCGCTCGTCCGACGCCAAAAAGTGTACAAAAAGTGCCCGAAAAATGACGTTTTCCCTAGATTTGACATAGCAAACGATAGAATTTTTCGACGAAATTTGACGTGTAACCAGAATTTGAGATAAGTGAACCATAGGAAAAAGAACAAAGGAAAACAGAGCCTCGAGTAAGCGGCTGTGTTATATTCTGTTTTGGTATGTCAAAGAGGTGAAAAATTTCGATTTTTCGTTTCGGGCTTCTAAAAATTATACGGACCTCATGGGGGTATCTCTAGGGGTCCAAAACTGAAAATTTTGTGAAGAAATCGGAATTAGAGAGTCTCGATTGAGTTAGAAATTAAGTTAGGAGGTTATAGTGTAAAAGAATTGTTATTAGAGAATGTTATTGTAAAGTTAAAGTTGAGTTATGAGATTTTCACTAATAATAATAAGAAAGTGTCATGTAAGTGACGAGTGCACGAGCGAAGTTCCAAAGAATCATCGAGACGCTTGATGCGGAGTTGCGCAGCTTCGAGGTAAGTGTACTATCACTTATGTTAATTCTATATCTTTGTGTTAATTTTTGAATATAAGTGTTAAGTAGAACAAAAATGACTTTTCAATATCAAAGTTTAAGGTTTGAGAATATGGATTCTCATGGAATCCATAAAGTGATTTAAAAGAAATATTAAGTTGTTCTAAAAAGAGTTGAATCAATATAGTTTTAAAAGTTCCAAAAATATTTGGTTTTGTGCTTTTGCACTTGATAAGTTAGTTTAAAAACTCATGTGTATGCCTTAAGATTATATGAGATTTAGCGCTACGTGACGATGCAGAAAATTTCGTCCGTAATCGCTCAGATTAGAAAGAAATTAGCACTACATAACGACGTAGAAAATTCCGTCTGTAGTTGCTTAGTTTCCTAGAAAGTATAAGTGCTACGTTGCGATGCAGACAATTCCGCACGTAGTTGGTTATTTTATAGTTGGCACTACATGGCGATGCAGTATATTTCGCTCGTAGTCGTCTAGAGTTTTAGCACTACAATTACAATGCAGAAAATTTCACGTTGTAGTTGCTCAGTTATAAGAGTTATCACCCTATGTGTGATGTAGTAAATTCTGTATCGTAATGGTTGAGATGTCGTAATAGCTTCACGTTGGTGTTAGATAAAATCGTCCATGATGGATAGAGTACTTCGAGGGTATACATGGGGATTTTGAAATAAAATCTTAAGATTTTGAAATCTTAAGAAACTAAATTTATAGTTGATTTCATTAGTGCATAGTATATTATATGACTTTGTTATACTAACTCGTTTGTTGGTTGTGTAGCTATTTATATTCCATTGGGTGAGATCGTCGGACGGGGTGACGACATTTTTATCTCACATATATATAGGTGGGATGAGTCACAAGAATATTATGTTGTGTAAATTATGTAATGGGTTGAAGACATCAATTTTTGGTAAAATACTTGTATTTGGAATTGTATGTTTGTAAATATTATGCATTTTACATATGATGTATATATATATATGTATATTTTAGCATGGGTTCATGTTTATGTTGGTGGAAAAAGTGATGATATTGCATGATTGTGGATAAAGAAGTTGGGAGGAAATAAAATTATAGTTGAAGTGTTTGTTATTCACAGGTAAAATTTTGGATTTGTTAAAAATGCAGCCGTCATGCTACCGAAATTTTATAAAATCATTTTGAAATGAAATCGCAAAAAATTTTATCACTCCCAACTGTTTTAAAGAAAAACCAAATTCTTAAGTTTAAACGAGCAAATCGGCTAAGAAAGTTAGGGGTTCGCTTCTCGGGTTTCCTTAATCCGACAAGTCGGATTCAGGAAGTTTATTGAAGTGTCCGGCAAGATCCTCCAGACGAGAGCCTAGATAAAGTCTGGTTTCGGTTCTGTCATTAAGCATCTTGGTTGCTTTTACCGCACTGATCAAACTTGCAGAGAGCATTTTTCTAACACCACAGAAAACCACATCTGGTTCTCCTGGTCAGCTGAATTTGACTTCCTTTCTAAAACAATCCACGGTGGCATGATGTTTGGATAACCAGTTCATGCCCAGAATAACATCAAAATCATGGATATCTAGTACTATCAAGTCTGCCTCAAATTCTCGACCTGCTATGATCACCCTACTTCCCACATAAACCTTATCTGCTAGAAATGAATCACCCGTGGGAAGTGACACTATCATACTGCACTCAACCGGGCTCACCCCAACTCTAACTCTACCCATAAAGTCCCCAGAAACAAAAGAATGAGTAGCCCCTAGGTCAATCAACACATGGGCATCTAAGTCAAATAAGGAAATAATACCTATAACAACCTCTGGAGCTGTCTCAGCCTCCTGCTGAGTCACTGTATAGACTCTAGCAGCCTGGCTACGGGGTCTACCAAGCTGTCCTCTGGGTGGCATGCTCCTGCTAGGTCCACTACTGGGTTGCCCTGCACCTACAGCTCCTTTGGTCTAGGGGCCTCTACTCTCTGGTCCACGACCCCCGCTAGGCTATGTTGTAATTGTTGATCTAGCCTCTGATGGGCTGGAGGCGACTAGACTGGGACAATCCTTCATGTAGTGGCCTTCCTGACCGCACCTGTATCATTCAGTCTTGCCCTTTAAGCGCTTGCCTGTGTGCGCTCTCCCACACCTATTGTAGGTGGGCTGTGTCCTCCAACTCTGTCTACTTCTGGATCCGCCAGGCGATTGAACTGAACTCTGATTGGTCTGGGCCCCCTGACTCTGTCGTCGGCTCTCGGACCATGCAAATTTCTAATCATTCTTGACCGTTTTACTTGATCCCCCTTGATGACTATCTGTCTAGCTTTGCTTCTTATCAAACTGTTTAGGTTTAGGGGTGGATTCCACACTCTTCTCTACTTTGGTGGCTGCCTCCACTAATTGCCCATACCGGGTGTGCACGGATGATGTCACATAGGTTCTGACTCGTGGATGCAAGCCTACTATGAATCTGTTGATCTTTTGCTCCTTATTTTCTGCGATGAAGGGAACTAGGTGAACTAACTCTGAAAATTTCTTTTCGTATTCTTCCACTGAGGAGTTTCCCTGCTCTAGTTTGTAAAACTCTTCTATCTTTGCATCTTTGTAACTCTTGGGGAAGAATTTATCAGTGAACTCTTTCTTGAAATCTACTTAGGAAACTCCATCGGGGTGTGCTCTTTGATGTGCCTTCCACCAATCTTTAGCACGGTCTTTAAGCAGGAAGGTGGAATAAGAAACCATCTGTTTTGCTGTGCATCCCATCACCTAAAATATTTCTTCATTTGTCTCTAACCATGACAATGCACGTTCAGGTTCTTCTGCTCCATCATATGGCTTGGCGCCTAATTTACGGGTGCGCTTTATGGATACCCTTGTCTCACACGGCTGATAAAGTGCCGCTGCCACTGCTTGTGCCACCTGTTCTACATTTATCTGTGCTTGCTCGGGTCTCATACGTTGTGGAGGCTAGGTGAGAGGAACTAGCTGAAGCTGGCACATTAACTGATTCCTCAACCTGTTCTTCCTCAGGTGTGGGTGCCTCTGCGCTTGCCCTCCTCGTCCTTGGGAGAGTACGCCACTACATGTTTCTATTCTATTTCAAATATTCATGAAAAGTCACAAACTCATGAGTTAGTATACTAACAATGCATGAAAAAAACCTAGAAGTCATGCAATGTTCAAACTTGTATCTATGTAGCTCATCTGTATAACTCATATCTCATGAAATCTAAAAGAAAATCTCATGCATAAAACAACTTCGAAGCATTTCTAACTTTATCTCAACACTTTACAAAACCAAGCTCTGATACCAACTTGACAAGACCCGAACCCGATTCCCTCTAGGTTAGTATCTGATAGGCTTCGCCTGGCACCCCAACGGACTCCTTTTAAACCCTCTTAAGCGGCTAAAAGAAATCCGCGGAGCGAACCCTAAACTTGCCCATTTACTTTGCTTCGAATCTCATGTAATCTCATTATTTGAAAACTAGTTAGGTTGGTTACAATTTATATTTAATTCGTTGATTTGGAAAATTAACTAAAATCATAAAAGTAACGCTACTGTGACTCCTCGACAACTACATGCGAAATTTTCTGCATCGCAACGTAGTGTGAGGTTATCTATTAATTCTAGCGACTACATGCGGAATTTTCTGCATCGCAAACCGTCGCGCAATTTACTATCTAATCTTGGCGACTACATGATAGAATTTTTTGTATCGCATATTGTAGCCCAAGAAAATATGTGATTCTAAGGGTATACGAATGGCATTTGAAAACTCTTTTCTACTATGTGCTATAAGCACAAAAATAGCTTTTCTTTTAAATCTCTTTGACTAGAGTTTTTAAGCTTAACTTCTCATAAAAGTCACTTTACTTTTGAGATTTCATTAAACACATATAAATACCATACATAGACATTTTAACAACAATAAAATTTCATTTGAAACATAATTGCTCATAGTATGAGTTAGTAACACTCACCTCGAATCCAAGCATGCTAATGAGCTCTAGTGGGCCTCTCTCACTCTACTTGCTTGTGCTTCACCTATACATCACAATCTTACTCAATTTCCACTAAATTGAACTAATCAAAGTTAAAATCAAAGCTTTTAATACAACTAACTCAATTAACAACCCTTTAAACTACAACTTTCTCATCTAAGTTCTAACTTAACCAAAGCTCTAAAATTCTAATTTCTTTGCAAAAGTTTAACTTATATACCCCTAAGGACACTCTGGAATGCTTAAAATGGTCGTCGGAAGCTCGGAACGAAAAATCACTGTTTTTGGACCCCCTAAAACTGAGGCTATGCTAGGGCCCATTCTAATGATCTTTTTCGCTCTGTTTTCGCTCTAATCATCTCCCTAACTCGTACTTAAGTCATCCGTAAAACGGTTTCGAAAAATTCTAAGTATAGAGGGGTGAAACCCATGAAATACCCCTATTTTTCACTACTTTTTTCATATCAAATTTTACCCTTTTTATATTCTTAATTCAATTTTCTTTCATTTAAGATTCTTATACTCCTATACACTCAATTAGGATCATACATAGCATAAAAATTTCAAAAGGAAGTGGCATTGCATGATAACCATCAATACCCTTCATCTAGCCCAAAACTACACATTGTCTTCATTCATTCACTTTTTCAATTCTAACCTTTCTAGGTGATACTCTAGCTTCTAACATGCATGAATTCAAGCTCAATTTCATCAAAACTCAATGAGATCACATAACCCCTTTAGTGGTCGTGACCTACACAATCACACACAACCTATTGCTTCTTTCAATTCTCAATATTTTTGCATTATGATTCTCTTAGGTATTTCATCAATCACTTTATCTACACTCAATTCACTTAACCCAACCTAATTCAACATTCTAGGGTTTCTCCTACACAAACCCTAACTACCATTTCTTGCATGGGTTTTCTTGATTTGAGTCTCCTTTTTCACTTGTTAGAGTTCTATACTTAATCTTTATCAAAACCCCCATCAAATACTCAACCAACATCAACCCATCATACAAGATCAACTAACATCAATCTTGGTAAAAGTGAGGATAACTTACCTTGATCTTGCTCAAATCTTGGTTTCCTAGCTTGAATGAGGCTAATTTCTTGATTGGATCTTCAATTGGCTTGCAAAAATTTGGTTTCCCCTTGTCTTCCTCTTTGGTCGAACCTTAGTCTCTCCCTCTCTCTTTTTCTTTCATCAATTTTCACTAAGTGTTGAGCTTAACACACATATATATAGGGCTCTCACATGTGTAAATGACCATTTTGCCCCTTTTTAGTGTTTTACTTACTACTTAGTTTAATTAGGTTTTAAAATCTCCACAAAATTTTTAATGACTTCTACAAGATTTTTAATATACCTTCTAAAGGAAATATTTATAAAATTTAGTATTCTCACCCTATAAATTAATTACTATTACATAGGGAATATGAAATTACGAAAAAAAGGCTTACAAGAATGGTGTATTTAATGGGACGAGCAAATTAGGAGCTTTCCGTGGCCACTAAACCACAGTAAATGAAATATGAGTTCATAATCGGAAAACGTGCTGCAAGGTGCCACACTGCAACTCTAAACAAAATTAGACGGGTGTGTTTGGCTCTAAACCCCTCGGAATAGTGTATTTAATGGGACAAACAAATTAGGAACTTTTCGTGGCCACTAAACCACAGTAAACGGAATATGAGTACATAATCGACCAACGTGTTGCATGATGGCACACGGTAACTCTAAACGAGATTAGACATGTCTTCTTAAGCATCTTATTCGCTTTTACTGCACTAATCAAACTTGTAGAGAGCACCTTTCTAACACCACAGAAGATCACATCTGGTTCCCCTAGTCGGCTGAATTTAACTTCTTTTCTAAAACAATCCACGGTGGCACAATGCTTGGATAGTCAATCCATGCCAAAAATAACATCGAAGTCATGGATATCTAGTACTATCAAGTCTGCCTCAAATTCTCGACCTACTATGATCACCCTACTTCCCATATAAACCTTATTTGCTAGAAGTGAATCACCCATGGGAAGTGACACTATCATACTAAAATCAGCTAGACTCATCCCGACTCTAACTCTACCCATAATGTCCCTAGAAACAAAAGAATGAGTAGCCCCTGGATCAATCAATACATGGGCCTTTGAGTCAAATAAGGAAATAGTACCTGTAACAACCTTTGAAGCAGTCTTACCCTCATGTTGAGTCACTATATAGACTCTAGCCTGGCTACGGGGTCTACCAGGCTGTCCTCTGGGTGGCATGCTCCTGCTAGGTCCACCACTGGGCTGTCCTGCACCTGTCGCTCCTCTGGTCTGGGGGCCTCCCTCTCTGGTCCACGACCCCCGTTGGGCTGTGCTTGTACTACTGATCTAGCCTTTGATGAGCTAGAGGTTGCTAGACTGGGGCAATCCTTCATATAGTGGTCATCCTGACTACACTTGTAGCATCCTATCCTGCCCTTTAAGCACTCGCCTGTGTGGCCTCTCCCACACCTATTGGAGGTGGGCTGTCTCCTCCAACTCTGTTTACTTTTGGATCCACCAGGCGACTAAACTGAACTCTGACTAGTCTGGGCCCCTTGACTCTGTCGTCGACTCTCAGACCATGTAGGCTTCTGATCGCTTTTATCCAGCTTGCTTGATCCCTATTAATGACTACTTGTCCAACTTCATTTCTTGTAAACTCTTAGTTCTGACTGCTAAAGTCCCAACGTTAGAAATTAAGTTCGAGAGATAATATATAACTCTCAACGTTTAATTGATTTAATTTCATAGCCTCCAAAATTTATTCAATTAGAATACGACGAAATTCGTCGTATTAAAAAGTTTAGTAACGTCCCAATGAAAATCCAAGTTAGGAGATCCAAAATTTTAGTAAAGACTAATCGAATTAAAATTCGATTTAAAAGAGAGAGCCAAGATTAATAAAACAAGCTTAGCATTTTTAAAATAAATTCTAGCGAGACGAGATTTAAAAACCAATGAGAAACGAATTAAATACGGGAGACCAAGAGGGGTGTTGCCGTGAGAGAGCTTCAAGAAAAGGAGATGATAATGAAATTAAAGAGAGTTGGGGCAAGATGTAAATAACAATAGTTGATGAGTATAAATGACAACACTTGGCTGATTTTTTTTCAGCAAAAACAGCCTTCAGTCGAGAATGTGCCAGAAACCGTGAGAAGCAAATAGAAGAGACAGCCAGCCGTGAACTGTGAGAACCAGAAGAGAAGGGCTAGAAGAAAAGAAGAGGAGGCGTGGAAAAGGAGAAGCAGAACAGCAAGGAGTCGAGCAGGGAGGCAGCAGAACGCAAGCTATGGACGCGAGCAGAAACTCTCGCGCGACAGTGTAGGTCGCGAGTTCGGGCAGCTTGCGTGAGGAGGATTCAGAGGCCGTGAACTGCAGCAAACTGGGCAGCAAAGGAAGAGAAGAGGGAGGGGACACGAAGGGGAAGGAGCACCAGCTGCTGGTCGAGCAGAAACAGAGCAGAAACGGACCAGAACGCGAGCTGAATCGCGAGCAGAATCGCGACGAGCTGGTCGGTCAGGGAAGAAAGAACCTCCCAACCAGCCTTCCATCCCCTCAATCCACCTTTTAGGGTCCCTAGTAAGTCATCCAAACTCTCCAAGCAAGCTCTAAATGAGATTACAATTTATTTTTCTTTAACTTGCTGCTGAAACAAAACAAAAATTGATGACAGCTCTTGTTGTTGTTGTTGTTGTTGATTTGGTTGATAGATTGCTTTTAAATCTTATTAGAACCTTATGAGATTGTTATAGAATCATCAATGAGTTTTGGGTGTAATTGATGCCATAACTTGATGTAAATGGGCTGTCACACCCTCCCTCAAAATAGAAACCGAAATTGGTGTTTTATGCACACCAAGTGATTGAGAAAAGTTTTGAGTGAATTTTGAGCACTCAAATGATCAAATTAGATTTATGTTTGTATTAGAGACTTGAAGGGCAGTAGTTAGACCTTGAAATTAGATGGTTTTGAAACCAATTTTAAGCCTTAAAGAGGTTAGAAAAGTTAGAGAAGTGTTTAGAGTTGCAAAGGCATTGTTATAGCCAAAAATGTGATTCCCGAGCTCAAATTTGAGCTAGAGGAGACCTGACCATATTTGGCTTATTTGAGGGTGTTCTACACCTCAAATGATGCCTAGGAACCATAGAAAATAATAGGTTTTGGAACGGATCGAATCCAATAAAAATTGTGCAAGTTATGCACAATATAGTGTCATTAGAGCTCTGAGAAGTAAAACGGTTAGCTTCATGCAAATTTTATGGCACAAAATGAGTTTAGTTAGTCATTATAAGTTAAATGAAGCTTAGTTATGAAATAAAATCTAGCGTCGCTAATCCGAAACCAAGAGTTTACAAAACGTGCATTAAATTGCGCCTGAAAGTGTCCAAAACGGACGTTTTCCGTAGATTTGACATAGCAAACGATAATATTTCTCAATGAAATTTGTCATGTGACTAGAATGTGATATAAGTGAGCCATAGGAAAAAGAACGAAGGAAAACGGAGCCCCGAGCAGCAGGTTATCGTCTGTTCTGTCAAGGGCTGTCCATTTTAAATAAAATTGTGATTTTTCGTTTTAAGCCTCCGATGAGTAAACAGACTGTGTGGGGATATCCCTAGGAGTCCAAAACTAAAAATTTTCCACAAAAATCGAGATTTGAGAGTCTCGGTTGAATTAGAAACAAGTTAGGAGCTATATAGAAAGAATTGGACATAGTTGAGAATTTCTAACATATAGTTGAGAAATGGAGGTTTTTGTTAATAGTAATGATAAAATCATGTTGTGTAGGTGACGAGCGCGTGAGCGGCGTCCAGGAGCCTCGTCGAGACGCTTGACGCGGCCTTGAGATAAGTGGTTTGCCACTTGAGAGCTTTTTAAAATTTTTATGACAATTCTTGATTATATTGAATAAATGTGATAGCTAAGTAATGAAGGAAATTGAAAATGATGCTTAGTGTTGTAGTTAAAGTTTAAGCGTATGGATTCCTATGGAATCCATATGTTACTAGAAAGCGATAATGAGTTGCATGTAAAGAAAATGAAATAAGAAAGTTTTCAGGATTTTCAAATTAGTGTCATTTGTGCTTTTGCACGTAAAGAAATTTAGTATGAAAACTATGTGTATACCTTATAAGTTAATGAGATTTAGCGTTACGTGACGACGCAGAGAATTCCGTCCGTAATCGCTCAGTTTATAGAAAAGTATAGCGCTACGTTGCGATGTAGACAATTCCGTACGTAGTTGGTTAGTTGACAGTTAGCGCTACGAAGCGATGCAGTAAATTCCGCTCGTAGTCGTTTAGAGATTTAGCACCACATTTGCGATGTAGAGAATTCCGCATTGTAGTTGTTCAGTGAATAGTTTAGCGTCCTACATACGATGCAGTAAATTTCGTAACGTAATGGTTGAGATGCATTAGTAAGCTTCACGTTGGCGTTAGTTAAAATCGTCCGTGATGGTTAGAACGAGTCAAGGGTATACATGGAAAGTTTTAAAGAAAATTTTAAGACTTGTAAATTATATATTAGTATGTGTGATATGATATCTTATGATGTTATCGCATTAACTTGCTGTTCGTTTTGTAGCTTGTTTGTTTTCATTTCGCGCCACCGCCGGATGAGACCAACTTTTGCTTTATATATATAGCTATAGGTGGGCAATCGCGAAAGACGCTTAGAAACATTTTGTATATGTATTTAATCATATATATTTTGAATTTGAATGATGTTGAATTTGTAAAATGTAAGTATATTCATGCATACTACATATATATGATTCATATATGTATACTTGACATTTATTTATTGTTGATGCTTATGCAAATGTGATGAGTATTGCATGATTGTGGATAAAGAAGTTGGGAGGTTTTCAGAAATAGTCGAAGTGTCATTTTATTCACAGGTGAAATTTTTGGTTTATCAAAAACGCAACCGTTATGCTGCCAAAATTTTTAAAATGAAATTGAAATAGAATTAAACAAAAAGTTTATCCCTCCCAACCAGTAACAGATAAAATCAAATCACTAAGTTTTAACGAGTAAACCAGATACAGAAAGATAGGGTTCGCTTCCCGGATGTCTTCGATCCGACGAGTCGGTTTCGAGGAATCCGTTGAAGTACCCGGTAAGATCCTCCAGACGAGAGCTTAGATAAGGTCTGGGAAGGGTCCTGTCATTTCTGGTCAAACTTCTTAGGTTTAGGGGTGGCTTTTACACTTCTCTCTACTTTGGTGGCTGCCTCCACTAACTGCCCATATCGGGTGTGCACGAATAAAGTCACATAAGTCTTAACCCGTGGATGCAAACCATCTATAAATCTGTTCATCTTCTGTTCCTCATTCTCTATGATGAAGGGAACCATACGAGCTAACTTGAAAAATTTCTTTTCATACTCTTCTACTGAGGAGTTCCCCTACTCTAATCGAAAAAATTCTTCTATCTTTGCATCCTTATAACTCTTGGGGAAAAACTTATCAATGAATTCTTTCTTGAAATCTGCTCAGGAAACTCCATCTGGTTGTGCCCTCTGATGTGTCTTCCACTAGTCTTTTGCATGGTTTTTAAGCAGGAAGGTGGAATAAGAAACCATTTGCTTTTTTGTGCATCTCATTACTTGAAATATCTCTTCATTTGTCTTAAGCCATGACAATGCACGTTCGGGTTCCTCTGTTCCATCATAAGGCTTGGCGCCTAGCTTGCAGGCGCGCTCTATAGATACCCTCGTCTCACGCGGCTGATGAAGTGTCGCTGCCAATGCCTGCGCCATCTACTCTACATTCATTTGTGCCTCTGCAACTGCCCTCCTCGTCCTTGGGCGAGCACGACACTGCATGTTTCTATTCTATTTCAAATATTCATGAAAAGTTAACAAACACATGAGTTAGAACACTAATAGTGCATGAAAACAACTTTGGAAGTCATACAATGCTCAAACTTGAATCTATATAACTTATCAGTGTAGCTCATATCTCATGCAATCTGAAAGAAAATCTCGTGCATAAAACAACTTCGAAGCATTTTCTAACTCTATCTCAAAACTTTACAAAACTGGGCTTTGATACCACTCTGACGCGACCCAAACCAAATTCCCTCTAGACTAGTATCTGGTAGGCCTCGCTTGGCACCTTAACGAACCTCTTTTAAACCCTCTAATGCAGCTAAAAGAAATCTGTGGAGTGAACCCTGAACTTGCCCGTTTAAACTTTGCTTCGAATCTTGGTTAATCTTATTGTTTGAAAACTAGTTGGGTTGTCTATAATTTGATTTCAATTTGTTGATTTGGAAATTTAGCTATAACCATAAAAATTGACCATTTTCTTTTTCAAAATCTAAAAGCATTTTAACGAAAAACGGGCAGCATGACGGCTACAAATATAAGGTTTCCAAATTTTCCTACAAAGAAATTACACTGCCAAATCTTTTAAATCACAACCTAACTTCTTCCGCAAACATATATCCCAATCATTCCATTAATTTCATAAATCCATAATTGACAATAACAACTTTCATACCATAGGAATATTTACAAGCTATTTACATTACAAAACATTTTAATACTAGTTAAGTATTTCAAGATGCAAGCCAATATGTGCATTAACAAAATACAATGCAAATATGTGATGCATTCCTCAAGTGTACGCCCACCTAAATTTATGAAGGAGTTTGTTGACTTCAATCGACGTGCAAGTTATAAACCCCTATTCTTGATATTTCATTCCCTAGTATTAAAAATTAGAATATAAAAATGATCAATATTTATAATAAGAAAATCCAATAAAGGGTAAAATAGTCTTTTTCTATAAATAAAGAGATCAATATCAAAGAATGGCGAATTGGTCAATGATAAATTAAGTAACTATTATATAAAAGTGAATAGAATAAATTATTTGCATGAATTGTGCAAATTGATAAAAGTAGTGAGGAGGATATGAAATTGATGCATAATTGGAAGATAATTTAGTTAAATTTCATTTGATGGCATAGCACATAAATAACTAACAAACTTCAAGGGAAATTATATAAATGCATGCCTATATATATAAGTGTTGTCTTCCAACACTTAGGAAAATTTCAAAAAGAAATTGAGAGAAAGTTAAGAGGGGTGCACGACAAAGAGAGGGAAAAGAGAGGAGGAAGAATCAAGTCATTCCAAACCAAAGTCAAGCTTCTAAATCAAGTGTCCAAGTCAATTTGAGTTAGAAGAGCAAAACTTAATCAAGATTTAGGTAAGTTTATCATCCTATTCTTCACTTTGATGATGTTTGGGTTTGCTAGTGTGTCGGATGATTGGATTGGATTTTGTTATGGTTAGGTTAAGAGTTTGAAATTCAAAGCATGTCTAGATTCTTAATTTAGTGACAAGGAAGCTTAGGGTATAAGTTAAGAAGTTTGAATCACAAGATAGGGTTTATGTAGTAGAAACCTCAACTTACGATTTAAACTAGTGAAGAGTTAAATAAGTTGTCTATAACTTGTTTGATGAAATGTTTGAAAGAAGTATAACTTGAAAAATTGAAAAGAACAACATATAGGTGCATGTGTGTGTATGTGTCACGGCCAAAGGGAGAGTGTGTGAATACTATTGTGTTTTAATCTCTTTGAGCAGTCGCCTAGAGTTATAGTTCATACATAGCACTACAATGATGATGAAGAAAATTCCGTATTGTAGTTGCTTAGATTTGAGATCGTCTCGCACTATGTTGGTGATACAGTAAATTCCACTCATAGTGATCGAGATATCTCAACAGCTTCACGGTTGGTGTCAGTTGAAAATCACCACGTGATGATTAGAGTACATTAGAGGTATGCATAATGTTTTTAAAAAGAAATTTTTTTTAACCAAAAATTTGGTATTTAATTAAGTTTATGAATCACTATGTAATTATACTTCATATTACCATATATAATGAACTAATGTCTTTGCTTTCGCGTAGTCTGTATAACAAGACCTAAACCAGATTCCCTCTAGGCTAGCATTTGGTAGGTCTCATCTAGCACCCCAATGGACTCCTTTTAAACCCTCTTAAGCGGCTAAAAGAAATCTACGGAGCGAACCCAAAACTTGCCTGTTTACTTTGCTTCGAATCTCATGTAATCTCATTATTTGAAAACTAGTTGGATTGGTTACAATTTATATTCAATTCGATGATTTGGAAAGTTAACTAAAATCATAAAGGTAACAGTGTGACAACCTGGGTCCCCTGCCGAAGTATTGTCCGCTTTGGCCCGAGGTCGCCCCGTACAGCCTCACGGTTTTGTCCCTTGGAACGATATTCCAAAAGGCGCCTCGACAAGTCTCCAAGTCATCTCACTTATATGGCCTTCCCCGGATTTGTACTCTAGCGATGTGGGATTCGGGGTTGTTACAACTCCCCCCACCATCGCGTAGAGCCGTCCCCGGCTCTGATACCAAATGTGACAACCTGGGTCCCCTGCCGAAGTATTGTCCGCTTTGGCCCGAGGTCGCCCCGTACAGCCTCACGGTTTTGTCCCTTGGAACGATATTCCAAAAGGCGCCTCGACAAGTCTCCAAGTCATCTCACTTATATGGCCTTCCCCGGATCTGTACTCTACCGATGTGGGATTCGAGGTTGTTACAAACAGTTTTTATTTTCGAAATCAGAAGACATTTTTAACAAAAATCCGGCAGCATAATGACTGCAATTATAAGGTTACCAAATTTCCTGCAAATAAAATTATACTCCCAAATCATTTCCATCACAACCCAACTTCTTCCACAAACATGCATTTCAAAATTAGTTCATCATTTTCACAAATCCATAGATACTAATCAACTTTCATGTCATCAAAATATATACAAGCAATTTACATTACAAAATATATTAATATGGGGTTTCTACATAAGTATCTCAAGATGCAAAATATTAACAAGATACAATGTAGACTATATAATACTTTTTTCAAGATTAGTCCTACCTATAGTGATGAAGAAATTGGTTGCTTTAGTCGTTCACGTAAGTACCTGAAAATGGTTATACAATATAATAAAAAACAAATGTAATCTCAAAGCAATTAAAAAAAATTTAACAATTGTTGCCTAAACAATCATAAACTTATTTAGTTATGCACAAAATGTCACAAAACTCGTTTCTTTCTAAAAGCACCATGCATTCCCCTACTGGCTATGTCACGTGGTGATTTTCAACTGACATCACCCGTAACACTACTGTGACTCCTCAACAACTATGCACAGAATTTTCTGCGTCGCAATGTAGTGGGAGGTTATCTACGCATTCTAGCGACTACAAGCAGAATTTTCTGCATCGCAAACCATAACGCAACTTGCTATCTAATCTTGACAACTACATTGCGGAATTTTTTGCATTGCATATTATAGCCCAAGAAAATCTTTAACTCTGAGGATATACGCATGACCTTTGAAAACTCTTTTTTACTATGTGATATAAACACAACATAGCTTTTCTTTTCAAAACCTTTAACTAGAGCTTTTTAAGTTTAACCTCTCATAAAAGTCATTTTACCTTTGAGATTTCTTTGAACACATATAAAAACCATTCATAAACATTTTAACAATAATAAAAATTCATTTGCAACATAAATGCTCATAGTGTGAGTTAGTGACACTCACCTCGAATCCAAGAGTGCTAATGAGCTCTAGTGGGCCTCTCTTACTCCACTTGCTTGCGCTTCACCTACACATCACAATCTTACTCAATTTCCACTAAATTGAACTACTCAAAGCTAAAATCAAAGTTTTCAACACAACTAACTCTAGTAACAACTCTTTAGACTATAACCTTCTCGTCTAAGTTCTAACTCAACCAAAGCTCTAAAATTTCAATTTCTTTGCAAAAGTTTAATTTATATACCCCTAGGGACATTCCCACGCAGTCCGTATAATTTTCTGAGGCCCGGAACAAAAAGTCAACTTTTTAGGATCCCCTTTGACCGAATACTATTCACAGCCCAATCCGTGGGCTTTTTCGCTTCCGTTTTCGCTTGTATCACCTCCCTATCTCCCATTTAGGTCACCCGTAAAACGGTTTTAAAAAATTTCAACTATAGAGGGGTGAAACCTATGAAATACCCCTATTTTTCACTACTTTTTCATGTCAAATTTTACCCTTTTCATATTCTCAACTCAATTCTCTTTCATTTAGGATTCTTAGACTCACATACACTTAATCAAGATCATACATGACATAAAAATGCAAAGAGGAAGTGGCATTGCATGGTAACCATCAATGTCCTTCATCTAGCCCAAAACAACCCATTGTCTCCATTCATTTCCATTTTCAATTCTAACATTTCTAGGTGATACTTTAGCTTTTAACATGCATGAATTCAAACTCAATTTCATCAAAACTCAATGGGAGCACATAACCCTCTTAGTGGTCGTGACCTACACATTCACACACAACCTATTGCTTCTTTCAATTCTCAATATTTTTGCATTGTGATTCTCTTAGGCATTTCATCAAACACTTTATCTACACTCAATTCACTTAACCCAACCTAATTCAACATTCTTGGGTTTCTCCTACACAAACCTTAACTACCATTTCTTGCATGGGTTTTCTTATATTAAGTCTCCATTTTCATTTACTAGAGCTCTATACTTGATTCCTAACAAAACCTCCATTAAATTCACAACTAACATCAACCTAATCATCAACACATCATACAAGCTTAACTATCATCAATTTTTGGTAAAAGTAAGGAAACTTACTTTGATCTTGCTCAAACTTGGGTTTTCTAGCTTGAATGAGGTTGATTTCTTGTTTGGATCTTCAATTTAGCTTGAAAAATCTTTGTTTCCTCTTCCTCTTATGGTGGTTGAATTATTACCCTCTCTTCCTCTCTATTTTGCTTCAAAATTTCACTAAGTGTTGGAAGACAACACTCTTATATATAAGCTTCTTATGTGGCAAATGACCATTTTGCCCCTTTTTAGTGTTTTACTAACTATTTGGTTTAATTGGGTTTTAAAATCTCTACAAAATTTTTAATGTGACTTTTAAGGGTAATATTTATAAACTTTATTATTCTCACCCCCTCAGTTAATTACTATTACTAAGGAATACGAAATTACGAAAAAGGGGCTTACAGTGTATATTTTACTAGGTGTCTTAGCAAGTGATTTTGCATCAAGGAAATAGTCATCGGACAATTTAGGTGGGAAATTTGATGACTACATCAAATAAATAAATATATTTTGTGATTGTAAATAACATAACTAAGTAATTGCATGGTTGGAATATGGATATTCGAATATTTGTAAGCCAATGATATGATATGTATATACATATATTTTAAATACTTGCATATGATTTATATCCATCACCAAATGTTTGATAATCGAGATTGCATTATGAAAGTGATAGAAACGTCGGTTTATGAAACGGATTGAGAATATGCATGGTTGTGAATAAAAGAAGTTGGGTGGTGATTGAAAATAGTTCGAAGTGTCTCCTTTTATGCAGGTAAATTTTGGGAAATCTTAAGATACAACCGTTATGCTGTCAAAATTTAAAAAAAAAAAAAAAGAATACATTTAAATCAAGTTAAGGAATCGAGCAAGATTAAGGGAGTCGCTCTGCGGATCTCTTTTATCCGATAAGTCGAGTTAAGAGAAGTCCATTGGAGTGCTCGACAAGACCCTCCACATAAGAGATTAGAGAGAGTCTGGATTGGGTCTCGTCAGGTTGGTATTAGAGCCCGATTTTTGTGAAGTGAGATAAAATTTAAAGGAAACACTTGAGCTACTTTATATATGAAGTGAGTTAGTGATGCATGAGTTTATGCATGAGGCTATCATACGCATGAAGTTTCCTTAAGATTTCATAAATTATGCTTTCCCAGATTGCATGTGACAAGACTCGAACCAGATTCCCCCTAGGCTAGTATCTGGTAGGCCTCGCCTAACACCTTAACGGACTCCTTTTAAACTCTCTTAAACGGCTAAAAGAAATCTGCGGAGTGAACCCTTAACTTGCCCGTTTACTTTGCTTCAAATCTCATGTAATCTCATTATTTGAAAACTAGTTAGGTTGGTTACAATTTATATTTAATTCATTGATTTGGAAAGTTAACTAAAATCATAAAAGTAACTGTTTTTGTTTCCGCAATCAAAAAACATTTTTAACGAAAATCCAGCAGCATAACAGCTGCAATTATAAGGTTACCAAATTTTCTGCAAATAAAATTTCACTCCCAAATCATTTCCATCACAACCCAACTTCTTCTACAAACATGCATTTCAAAATCAGTTCATCATTTTCACAAAACCATCGATACTAATCAACTTTCATGTCATCAAAATATATACAAGCAATTTATATTACAAAATATATTAATATGAGGTTTCTACATGAGTATCTCAAGATGCAAAATATTATCAAGATACAATGTAGACTATATAATACATTCTTCAAGATTAGTCCCACCTATAGTCATAAAGAAATTGGTTGCTTTAGTCGTTCACGCGAGTACCTGAAAATGGTTATACAATATAATATAAAACAAATGTAATCTCAAAGCAACTAAAGAAATTTAACTATTGTTAATTAAACAATCATAAACTTATTTAGTTATGCCTAAAATGTCACCAAACTCATTTCTTTCTAAAAGCACCATGCGTTCCCCTTCTGGCTATGTCACGTGGCGATTTTCAACTGACACCAACTGTGATGCTATTGTGACTCCTCGACAACTACACGCGGAATTTTCTGCGTCGCAATATAGTGTGAGGTTATCTATGAATTCTAGCGACTACGTACGGAATTTTCTGCATCACATATTGTAGCCCAAGAAAATCTCTGATTATGAGGGTATATGCATGGCCTTTGAAAATTCTTTTCTACTATGTGCTACAAACACAAAAATAGCTTTTCTTTTAAATCTTTTTTACTAGAGCTTTTAAGCTCAACTTCTTATAAAAATCACTTTACTTTTGAGATTTCTTTAAACACATATAAATACCATTCATAAACATTTTAACAACAATAAAATTTTATTTGAAATATAAATGCTCATAGTGTGAGTTAGTAACACTCACCTCGGATCCAAGCGTACTAATGAGCTCTAGTGGGCCTCTCTCACTCCACTTGCTTGCGCTTCACCTACACATCACAATTTTACTCAATTTTTACCAAATTGAACTACTCAAAGCTAAAATCAAAGCTTTCAACACAACTAACTCTATTAACAACCCTTTAGACTACAACTTTCTCGTCTAAGTTCTAACTCAACCAAAACTCTAAAATTTCAATTTTTTTGTAAAAGTTTAACTTTTATACCCCTAAGGACATCCCCACGCGGTCTGTATAATTTTCTGAGGTCCGAAACATAAAGTCAACTTTTTCAGACCCCCTTTGATCGAATACTATTCACAACCCAATCTGTGGGCTTTTTCGCTTCTGTTTTCGCTTGTATCACCTTCCTATCTCCCATTTAGATCAATTGTAAAACGGTTTTGAAAAATTCCAACTATAAAGGGTGAAACCTATGAAGTACCCCTATTTTTTACTACTTTTTCATGTCAAATTTTACCCATTTTATATTCCCAACTCAATTCTCCATTTAAAATTCTTAGACTCCTATACACTCAATTAAGATCATACATAGCATAAAAATGCCAAGAGGAAATGACATTGTATGATAACCAATAATGTCCTTCATTTAGCCCAAAATAACTCATTGTCCTCATTCGCCTCCTTTTTTAAATTCTAACATTCTTACATGATATTCTAACTTCTCACATGCATAAATTCAAGCTCAATTTCATCAAAACTCAATGGGATTACATAACCTTCCTAGTGGCCGTGAACTACACATGCCCCCACAACCTATTGCTTCTTTAAATTTTCAAGATTTTTACATTAGGATTCTCTTAGCCATTTCATCAAATACTTTATCTACACTCAATTCACTTAACCCAACCTAATTCAATATTCTAGGGTTTCTCCTACACAAACCCTAACTTCCATTTCTTGCATGGGTTTTCTCATATTAAGTCTCCCTTTTCATTTGTTAATGTTCTATACTTGATTCCTAACAACCCCCCCCCCCCCCCCCCCCATCAAATTCACAACCAATATCAACCCAATCATCATACACATCATACAAGCTTAACTATCATCAATTTTAGTAAAAGTGAGGATAACTTACTTCGATCTTGCTGAAATTTTGATTTCCTAGCTTGAATGAGGTTGATTTCTTAGTTGGATCTTCAATTTAACTTAAAAAAATTTGGTTTCCCTTCTTCCTTGCCTTAGTCGAACCTTAGTCTCTTTCTCTCTCTTTTTCTTTCATCAATTTTTCACTAAGTGTTGAGCTTAACACACATATTGTAAACCCCTCGGCTCAATTTTCAATGTTCTAGTGCTAGAAGCTAGAGTATGAAGTTAGAATAATTAATCTAGTCAATACTAATCTAAACCGAGAAATTGAGAGTTAATGATCGTTATAGAATTATCCGATAATTAAATTAACAAGAAAAAGGTCAAAGAAGGGTAAAAATGTTTTTTACTAATACGAGATAAATTATAAGTGGTAAGATATTTAAATCCAAAATAAAAATAGAGGAAGTATTATGTAGAATTAATAGTAGGATTCTAATTGAATTAAAGAGAGATGTAAGTGATGGTCAAAAGGTCAAAGGGGATATGGGAGTCATTTTAGAAGATGTTAAGTATATATATAAGTGACACTTAGACATTTTGGGAAGAAAGAAGAGTGATTGCCGTGAAACAAAAACAAGGGCTGCTGTGAATTAGAAGTAAAACAGTGGCGTGAAAGAAGAAACCGAGAGAGAGGGAGAGACTAGGTTCGGCTAGTAAGATCCAAACAAGAACCAAGCCAAATTTTTTTGTGTTTCAAGCTTCCCTACTCCAAATCAAGTCATCCAAGGCTAGAGAAACAAGTCTAGAGAGAGAAACACGTAAGATCAAGTAAATTTTAACAAATTTTAAGTTGAGTTTTTGGTTAGGTTTTGATGTGAATTTAAGTTGATATTCAAGCTAGCTTTGGTGAAGTTTTGCTTGGCTTTTTATGTTGATTTGTTTGGTGATTGAAAGCCAACAAAACATGATAGAAAGATGAAGTTAGGGTTGTATAAAAGGGCTGCCATAAACTTGATAAAAGTGGAAACAAAGTTAAGTTTTTATACACTCTAAGTAGTTGACAAAAGTTGTGAGTGAGTTGTGATTGTTAAAATGTAAAAGTGGTGTGTGTGTGTGTGTGTGTCAAGGCTATGAAGGAAAGTAGATAACCTCTAAGTTTTGATAAAATAAACTCAAATTTAAGTATAATTAAGGGTAGGAAAGCATATAGAAGTGATAGAGTTGTCAAAGAGGTAGTTTTGGATAATTTGGGAATCCCGAGCTCAAACCATAGGACAAAGATGACATGTACAAGTTTGACTTATATGGGGTTTTTCTATACCTCAAATCATGCGTAGGAGTCATAGAAAATCATAGGTTTTGGAATTGATCAATTTCGATAAAAATTGCGTAAGTTATGCCCAAAATAGTGCCGTTAGAGAGACGTTAAGTGAAATAACTATGTAAATGTAACTTTTATTGCATGGAATGAATTTATTTGATCATAATTAGGTAAAAGAGCCTTAGATACAAAAGAAAAACCATCGTCGCTCGTCCGATGCGAAAAAGTGCATCGAAAAGTGCCCGAAACAAGGCGTTTTTCTTAGATTTGACATAGCAAATGATAGAATTTTTCGACGAAATTTTATAGATGATCAGAATGTGAGATAAGAGGACCGTAGGAAAAAGAACAAAAGAAAATGGAGCCCTGAGCAGGCTGGTGCATCACATTCTGTTTTAGGGTGTCAAAAGAGTCTTGAATTTTCGATTTTTCGTTCCGGGCCTCTGAAAATTATACGGACCGTGTGGGGGTGTCCCTAGGGGTCCAAAACTTAAACTTTTGCGAAGAAATCAGAATTAAAGAGTCTCAATTGAGTTACAAACAAGTTGGGAAGTTATAGTGCAAAAGGGTCGTTATTGGAGAAAGTTGTGTTGGAAATGTCATTTTAAAGTTTGAGTTATGAGATTATCACAAGTGATAATAAGAAATTGTCATGTAGGTAACGAGTAAGCGACCAAAGTCTAAGAGACTCGTCGAGACGTTTGACGCGGATTTGCGCGGCTTTGAGGTAAGTGTACTATCATTTGTATTTAATTTCATTTCTTTGTGTTAAATTTTGTATATAATTATTAAGTGAAAACAAAAATGATTTTCCAATATCAAAGTTCAAGTTTTGAGTATATGGATTCTTATAGAATCCATAAAGTGATTAACATCAATATTAAGTTGTTCTAAAAAGAGTTTGTTGTGTGTATTTTTCGGACTCAGTAATTGGGCTGGTAAAAGTCCAATTTATGCCCATTTAAGACCCGATGAGAAAGCCCAATGAGGTCAACAGAGTCAAAGCCCATCAGACGAGGCCCAGTGTTGACTCAAAGACCATCAAGACTTCCAGCTGGCATCAACAGATCCATAAATATAGCCAGGTCGCAGCTCGCCGCCTGCGCAGCTCGTTTCTCAGCGAGCTCAAGCTCGAAGCTACCATAACGCATCAGCTCGCTCAGACACGTGATAAGCACAGTATCTTCCAGAAAAGGCAGTTACCAAGTTCAATAGTGATTCTCTCTCCGAATATGGCAATTGCCCAATCAAACCATGATTTCTTCGTCAGATATGGAGATCAATTCGAAGTCAAATTCAAGTCATCATTATCTTGAGATAAATATAGTAATTTCCTGATATTATCTGAATATATTAGGAAGTATAATTAACTTATAATTCTTTTCCTTATTTTTCCAATTATTTAGGGAATGTAATTAATTCAGGATTCTCTTCCTGATTTGCTACAACCAGAATTGTAACTCTTCTTTCCCTATAAATAGGGATTGAAATCATTGTAACACCATCAGACAATATTGAATAATATACTGTCACTCTGCAGAATTTAAGAGATAGACAGTCGTGGACGTAGGCCTTTCTATTGCCGAACCACGTAAAAGCTTGGTGTTCTTCGTTTGATCCTCTGTTTCTGTCTTTGTCTTTTCTTGGTTTTCGTGTTTTCTCACATTGATTGCAGGTATTGGGCATTGATTGCTCGTCGACTGAAAATCAACGTCAACATTTTGGCGCTAGAAGGAGGGCCCAGACTGCAATCTTTTTCATCTTAGTTTATTAACTTTTGACGAGATGGCAAAGACTAGATCAAACAGGTTCCTTGGAGATGACGACTAGGCGGAAAGTCACGTGAACCAATCCCAACAGAACTTACAGCCTGGGCAAGACGCAACCACGCATGCCGCAGGCCCGTCCCATGGACAGGTTCTCGGGGCTACAACAGGCATTCCTCCTCTGCCTCACCGTCAAACGGTCCCAATTGCCCCGACGGCCGAAGGACAGAATGCATTATTGCAGAGGCAGGAAGCGTTGGAAGATACGGTCAGACAGCTCACGGAAGCCGTCAATATGTTGGTGCAGGCTCAGGTTCAGAACGTGACTAGGGTGGAAGTTCAGGCACCACAGGGAGTGCCCCAGCCTCCCGAACCAACGCGAGGACCTGAAAGGCTGGCAAGAGAAGTCCTGCGACCTGCAGACTCAGCTCGCTCATCCAATGCGCGTTCGAGGGCTGGAAGACACCCTGTTCAGCACGAAAGGGAGGTCGCACGACCTGATAGCCTGGTAGTAAGACTGAGCCAGGATGGAAACAGACGGATAGAAGTTGGTCAAGGTAGAGTCCGAGCCGCAGCTCGTTATATCGACGAGGTGGATGGGCAGTAGGTAAGATCCCATCATCATGAGGGTCAAGTTGAGGAAGACGAAAGGTATGACCCTGAACATCCGGCTCCAAGTCATGATCACAGGAGGAGATACGAGCTCCGAGACCCCCAACTAGAGGAGCTCCTCCAAAGAGTCCAGCAGTTGGAAGCACGACCCGGAGTTCCGGAGCAGCGTGGGCTCTACGGAGGCAGAACCCCATTTACAAGGGAGATTGAGACGCAACCTCTTCCTCCGAGGTTCAAGATGCCAAGCATTCAGCAATACAATGGGGACAGTGACCCATATGACCATCTAGACGCTTTCAACGTTCAGATGGATCTGCAAACAGGAAATCCGATGGTGAAATGCCGAGTATTCCCCGCTACATTAGGGGATATTCCAAGAACGTGGTTCAGAAATCTCCCAACTCGCAGCATAGGAAGTTGGGAACAATGCCAACAGAAGTTCGTTGGTCAATACAGGGCACTGAGAAGGCAGCTCGCTCCATCCTGCCACCTTGCCACCATTTTTCAGCGTCAGGGTGAGTCGTTGAAGGAATACATCACCAGATTTAGACGCGAGGTCGCGAATGTCGAGCATCCATCAGATGAAAGTATTCTGACAGCGATCTCAGCTGGGCTGCGCAAGGATGGAAAGTTATACGAGAGCATTTACAAATCCCCAGTGAAGGATTTGGGAGAGTTCTACGAGCGAGCTGCAAAAGAGATCAGGTGGGAAGAAACCTTCGGCCCGAAAAAACAGAATCAGAAGAATGAAGCGGGCAGTTCCAGCCAGCCGAAGAGAAGAAACAATAGTCGGAACGAAGAAGGAAGAAACAACGGCTCAAGTAATCAGATCGCCAAGAAAGCGAGAAGAGAGCCAAGGTATGAGCGACCTCAGCGTTGGGGTCGCCAGGAAGGATACAGCGTCCTGACGGCATCACCGGACAGGATTTACGCTGCGGAGCGGAATAAGGAAGATTTTGGGAGGCCCAATCCTATAAGAGCCCCCATTCAGCACAGAGATCAAAACAAGTTCTGTGCCTATCATAATGAGGTCGGGCACAGTACTTCGGATTGTTGGGCGTTGAAGAACGCCATTGAAAAATTGATCAGGCGAGGTCGCTTGGGAGAATATGTGGCAAGACCTGCTGATCAGCGACCTCACCAGCAACGACCTCAACAACAACAGCCAACACACCAGCAGCAGCCCCAGCGAGCTCCCGAGCAAGGTCAGGAACCTGCGGTAAGAACAATCTTTAATATTTATGGTGGCCCCCATATCGCAGGTGATTCCAACAGATCGCATGAGAGGTACGTCCGGGAGGCGAATCATTCATTCCAGCTCAATGGGTCGGAGGGACCTACCAAAAGAGCGAAGCCGACCTCGGACGAGATCGTATTTACAGAGGAAGATGCCAGAGGAGTGATCAGTCCTCATAATGATGCGCTGGTTATACGAGCTAAAATCAGCAATGTGGAAGTTAGGCGCATCATGATCGATACCGGCAGCTCAGTGAACGTGATGTATAGGAGCTGTTTCGACCAGATGGGGCTGCGAGCAGAACAAATGAGGCCATCCCCGGAGCCTTTATTTGGATTCACTGGAGATGCTGTAGTACCAGTAGGGCAGATCAAATTGCCTTTGACTCTGGGGGAGGCGGGTCGTCAGGCCACAACCCTGACAGACTTCTTGATAATCGACTGCCCATCGGCGTATAACGTGGTCCTCGGAAGACCTGCTATGAACGAGTTGGACATGGTTACTTCAACCAGAACTCTGACAGTGAAGTTCCCAACTCCTAATGGCGTCGGATGTGTTCGAGGAGAACAGCACCTAGCTCGTCGTTGCTACGAAGATGCAGTAAAGATGGGTGTAAGAGGAAAGAAGGTGAACGTGGTCTTAGGGGGCGAGCCACGAACTATGACTGAGAAGGGAGTCAGTCACGACCTGGACCCTCGCGAGGTAGATGCAGACCGAGCGACCGGTCCAATAGAGGAGTTAGAAGATGTACCAGTCAGCGAGGTTGATCCTGAGCGATGCTTAAAGCTGGGAAGAGGATTAACTCCGGAGCTGAGAATCCAGCTCGCTGACTTCTTAAAGGTGAACCTGGATGTGTTTGCATGGAACCATGAGGACATGGTGGGAATAGACCCAAAGGTGATGTCTCACAGGCTGAACATTGATCCTCATTTCAAACCAGTTCGCCAGAAGAGAAGGGCAATGACAGGGGAACGATACCTAGCACTAAAAGAAGAGATAGACAAGCTTCTGGTTAACAAGTTCATCAGAGAAGCTTACTACCCGACCTGGGTCGCCAACCCTGTGCTAGTGAAAAAGAAGAACGGGAAGTGGAGGACTTGCATCGACTTCACCGACCTAAACAAAGCATGCCCCAAAGATAGTTTCCCCCTGCCAAGGATAGATCAGCTCGTGGATGCTACTGCTGGCCACGAGCTCTTAAGCTTCATGGACGCATATTCGGGATATAACCAGATCCCAATGAAGCCTGAAGATGAAGAGCACACCTCGTTCATGACTGATCGGGGACTATATTGCTACAAGGTGATGCCCTTCGGTTTGAAGAATGCTGGAGCAACCTATCAACGCTTGGTGAACATGATGTTCAAAGAGCAAATTGGAAAGACCATGGAGGTCTATGTGGACGATATGCTAGTAAAGTCCAAGCAGATAGGTGACCATGTTGGCGACCTGAGAGAGATGTTCCAAATCCTGAGGAGCTACCAGATGAAGTTAAATCCGCTCAAATGTGCATTTGGAGTAGCTTCCGGAAAGTTCCTGGGCTTCATGGTCAACAATAGGGGAATTGAAGCAAACCCTGAGAAGATCAAAGCACTGATTGACATGAGGTCGCCCACCAGGGTGAAGGATGTACAGAGTCTCAATGGCCAGGTCGCAGCATTGAGTAGGTTCATATCGAAAGCTTCGGACAAATGTGTCCCTTTCTTTGACATTCTGAAGAAAGCAAAGAGTTTCGAGTGGACCGAGCAGTGTGAAATAGCCTTCCAGCAGTTAAAGGAATATATGGGACGAGCTCCGCTTCTTTCAAAGCCCAAAGAAGAAGAAAAACTGATCTTATACTTAGGAGTATCGAAGCAGGCTCTGAGTGCCGCTCTGGTAAGGGAGGAAGAAAAGACGCAGCTTCCAGTCTATTACGTGAGCAAACGATTGCAGGATGCTGAAACCAGATATTCCCAGATGGAAAAGTTGGCTTACTGCCTGGTGATTGCATCAAGGAAGCTGCGACCTTACTTCCAAGCTCATACTATCGAAGTCCTCACCCAATATCCGTTGAAACAAGTTTTGCAGAAAGCAGACACCTCAGGTCGTTTGTTGAAATGGGCAGTGGAGCTCGCGCAGTTTGATATCCAATTCAAGCCGAGGACAGCTATCAAAGCTCAGGCTCTTGCAGATTTCATTGCAGAATTTACGGGACCTGTGGACGACGAAGCTGAGTCTTCTGAAGGTCCAGCCTGGGAGCTTTTTGTTGATGGATCATCCAGCGAGCAGAGGGCTGGAGCTGGAGTTCTACTGATCAGTCCTGAGGGCCACAAAATCCTCTGTGCTCTAAGGTTTGGCTTTCAGGCTACAAACAATGAAGCTGAGTATGAAGCTCTGCTCGCAGGACTGCGTTTGGCTAAGGAGATGCGAGCTGAACACTTGAAGATTTTCAGTGACTCACAGCTCGTCGTCAGCCATGTAATGGGAGAATATCAAGCCAGGGGACCGAAAATGGCCCTCTACCTCCAAAAAGTACACGAGCTTCTGGGTGCGTTCCAGAGGTACGAGATGAAGCAGATCCCACGAGCTCAGAACTCGCATGCTGATGCACTAGCTCGCCTCGCAACCACGCGAGATGCAGATTTCCTTGGGGCAATCCCAGTTGAGTTCCTACCAGCTCCAAGCACAGAAGAAAAGAATGTGACGATGGCCATATCCGTGCAGCCTGATTCCTGGATGAGCCCTATTCTCGAATACTTGCAGGATGGAAAGCTGCCCAATAACAAGCTAGAAGCCCGACGTCTGCGAGCTAGAGCAGCCAGGTATTGCATCTACGATGATGCACTATACAAGAAGGGGTTCACAGCACCATTATTAAGATGCATTGATGGCCATGAGTGTGAAACAGTGCTAAGGCAGATACACGAAGGCCACTGTGGGAACCATGCTGGGGGGCTGTCTCTAGCTCAGAAGGCACTTCGCCAAGGCTTCTACTGGCCCACCATGAGGCAGGATGCCATCAACTTAGTGAAGAAATGCGACAAATGTCAAAGGTTTGCCCATATTCCACGAGCTCCACCAGCTTACCTCCAACAGATGGTGAGCCCGTGGCCCTTTGCGATCTGGGGAATGGACCTGATCGGACCCCTACCAATGGCACGTGGAAGATGTAAGTACGCAGTAGTCGCAGTAGATTATTTCACTAAGTGGGCTGAAGCGAAAGAACTTGCTGAGATCTCCACTACAAAGATTGAAAATTCGTGTGGAGCAACATTATTAGCAGATTCGGGGTCCCACAGCAGATTGTGACAGACAATGGGACTCAGTTCGCCAGTGACCAGTTTCTTAGGTTCTGCAACGACCTCAAAATTATTAAAAGTTTCTCAGCAGTAGACTACCCACAAGCCAATGGCCAAGTGGAAGCTGTAAACAAGATTATCAAGCAGACCCTGAAGATGAAATTGGAAGCCAAGAAGGGAGCGTGGGTAGACGAACTCCAAAAAGTATTGTGGTCCTATAGAACCACAGCTCGCAGCTCAACTGGCGAGACCCCATTTTCAATGGTATATGGATCAGAGGCTATGATCCCAGCTGAGTTTGAGGTCACCTCGCAAAGAAGAGCGACCTTCAATCCAAATGACAATAATCAGCTACTGGCAACAAATCTGGACCTGCTCGAAGAACACAGGGAAACCGCCAGGTTAAGGGTAGCTATCTATCAACAGAGAATAGCGAGGTACTATAACAAGTATGCTCGCATTCGCAGATTCAACGTAGGAGACTTAGTCCTACGCCTCATTCTACCTGGAGCCCGCAAGCCGAGTGACGGATCCTTAGGCCCGAACTGGGAAGGACCGTATGTTGTCAAAGCAGCCTTGGGAAATGGAGCTTATCGCTTAGTTAATGTGAATGGGGCAGAAGTCCTTCGAGCTTGGAATGCCGAGCATCTCCGCCCCTATTATCAATAAGTTTGTCATTATCTGTAATATGGATTGATTATAAATAAAAGCTCCATTTTCCCCTGTTTTTGAATCAACACACCAGGCTAACGAGCTCCGAGCTCAATAGCGTTAGAACAAGCTAAAGAGCCTAAAAAGCAAGTGACTAAGTGTTCTTGCATAGCTCGCCTAATGAGCCTAAAAAGCAGCGAGGTGACGACCCCTGCATAGCTCGCTATCAAAGAAAAAGAGCCTAAAAAGCAAGTGACTAAGTGTCCTTGCATAGCTCGCCTAATGAGCCTAAAAAGCAGGCGAGGTGACGACCCCTGCATAGCTCGCTATCAAAGAAAAAAGAGCCTAAAAAGCAAGTGACTAAGTGTCCTTGCATAGCTCGCCTAATGAGCCTAAAAAGCAGGCGAGGTGACGACCCCTGCATAGCTCGCTATAAATAAAAGAGCCTAAAAAGCAAGTGATTAAGTGTCCTTGCATAGCTCGCCTAATGAGCCTAAAAAGCAGGCGAGGTGACGACCCCTGCATAGCTCGCCAAATATTCTAGAAAACCCATTATTTATACTTACAAAAATTTTGTTAAGTGTTGCTTTTATTATTATCAGGTTTTGGGTTCATTGATTATCAGCTCACAGGAAAAATGAAGAACATTGGCCTGAGAAACATTCAACACAGAAGAAATAACGAAATGAATTTTCATTAAGTATTGAAACTGATTACAGATTGAAAAATTAAATGATATACACAAGAAAGAAAACAAGTTGCTAGTTCTCAGCAGGAGGATCTGGATCAGCCGGAGGTTCTGGATCAGCGGTGGATGGGGCAGCTTTTGCTTTGAAATCCTCAATAGTTTCAAGCCCTATGTCCCCAAAGATAGAGAAATCCATGTCTGGATGGGACATCCACAGTGTGTAGAGGAAATCACGACCTGTTCTTTCCTCAGCCTCATCCCTTGCATCTGCGACCCGCACTTCCAGTTCCTGAGCAGCTTGATCTCTGAAGGCCGTTAGATCCTCGAAGGCATTATCAGCGAGACGGTTGACGACCTCAGCCTCTTTTTTCATGTCTTCAACTTGCTGCTCCGCAGCCTCAGCTCGCTGAATGGCCTCCCCCACTTGTTGCCTAAGCACCTCAGCTCGATGCTCAGCCTCCTTCGCACGGTTATCCGCGGTTGCAGCCTCCTCAGCCCGTTTGGTTGCGGCCTCCTCGGCGCCTTTAGCTGCAACTTCCATCTCACCAGCCCGCTTATTGGCCTCCTCGGCCTGCTTCTCGGCAGTTTCAGCTCGCGCCAGAGCAGCATCAATCTGACGATGAAGCACTTCAGTCTTCTCTTCTGCAGCTGAAGCTCGCTGTTCGTCCAGTGCGGCCTGTTGCTCAGATTGCCTCAGATCTTCTTTCACCTTGAGCAACTCATCCTTTAACAAAGCATGCTCATTCTCCATTTTCTTCAAGGCTTCCTCAGCTACTTGCCTTGCAGCGTTTGCCTCAGCAATCTGAGCTTCCTGACCCTCTATTCTGCCCGAGGTCATGCGAGCTAAGTCATCGGTGGCCGCCTCCAGGTCGAACTCCAGCTTCCTGATCTCATCCTGGGCAGCCCTTGTCTCCCTTCTCCGCTTCATTGCAGCAAGGGCACCCTGGAAATATGAACAGATTAAGATCCAGTCAAGTAAAGAAATCAACAGATGAGAAAGAATAACTTACCAGCATACTGTGGCGAGCCGCGAACTCATCAAGTTCCTCGCCCCTAAGGCTCCTGTTTTCCAAGACATTCGCGTGATTGAGCATAATTGTTGCCCAGTTGTCAAGGAAAGAGTTCAAGTATCTTCCTCCAGGACCCAGCTCGATATCTGATCTGGTGGGTGAAGGAGTTCTCTCGCGCTCCGGGATTTCGCGCGCATCATCATGAGAACCACCACGTCGTGACACAACAGTACGCCTAGTCGCATAAGTGCTGGGGCCAGCTCGGGTTGCCTCGGGAGCAGCATTTGAAGGAGCATCACCTTTTCCAGGCTGCGAGCTGGAAGTTGGAGGTGACTGAAGACTTGTAAAAACATTGGAGATGGGCACCTCGCTAGGAGCAGCAGTCGAGGGAGTAGTGGCTCCAGCAGCAGCATGCACCTCGCTGGGAGCAGCGGTTGAAGGGGCAGTGGCTTCTGTGGCTGCAGGCACTTTGGTGGATACGGCAACTGCAGGAGCCTGGTCCTGGCCAGATGGTTTGGAGCGTTTAGAGGGTGCCGCTGGAGTGGCCAAGTCTTCGGCAGGTCGTTTTGCTGGAGGAGCCGAGGAAGCTTGAAATTCAGTGGGACGTGCAGGAGGAGATTTCATGAGAACAAGTTTCCTCCTGTTAGCTGGGAGTTTTGTAGAGGAAGGAGCAGGGGCTGGAGCACGAACTGGGGATAGCAGTGGAGCCCCTGAAGCAGAGTTGAAGACGATTTCGCCTTCGTTGGTGTGCGAGCTGAAGATGATCTTGCTTTAGACGAGGTACGAGCAGGAGCACCTCGAGATGAAGTCTTCCGAGGTGGAGAAAGTGAGCGAATGTTATCCGAGCGAACGTCATCCTCTGATGATGAAGAGATTGCTGGCGGAGGTCGGGAAGTAGACGCATCCTGAACTAAAACCTCAAAAACAGAAGGAAGCCTAGGCTTGTCGCTCATCTTGCCCATATCTTCCCCAGCTCGCAGAAGAAGAGATTCCTTAGAAGGGGCAAGCTTGTAAGCTCTAAGCATGGCATCGTCGAATCTGCTGCTGATGCCTGCATCGCCCGATTTGGCGAGCTTGCCAAGAGCTCGTTCCTCCCCGCTGCTGAGAGGAAACTCGTCCATCTTCAGCTCTGCACGGCAAATGATCAAAGAAAAATGATAAGTAATGGAGATGCAAAACAAAATCAGCTCGCTTAAATCTTCTTATGAGTACCTGGTTTCAGGACGAAGCTGAAGTTTCGGAGATCTGCAAGAGACGGGCACGAGATATAAAACCAACTCGTCTTGTACGGCCCGACGTTGGATTTGCCCTTCGCTTCTCCCTTGGGCAAAAGGTCTTTGTATTGTGACTGGCGGGCTGTGAGGTAGTAAATACCATCTGGTTTCTCTCCATCTCCCGCAGCCAGGGCCTTGAAAGAGTAGAACTCTTGGATGATCCTTGGTGTAGGGGCATGAAGGCCGTTCCTGTAGAAGGCTATGGCCAGCGAGATCAACTGTGTGTAAGAATTCGGAGTCAGTTGGAATGGTGCGAGCTTGACTTTGTTGAGAAATTCGATCAAGAACGGTGGAACGGGGAATCGCAACCCCTGTTCAAGATGTTGGGTGCTGACAGCGATGAATCCCCTGGGTGGATAACACGCGTAATTGCTGGAGTCAGGCAGCAGTATGCGACAACCAAAAGGGATGTAGAATTGCTTGACAAGTCCTTCCACCTCAGGACGCTTCAACGATGTGGGATGACGAGCGAGTGCTGCACGAGCCTCTCTTCCCTGAATAGCATGAGCTCGAGCTTTGTCATGCTCACGAGCTTCGTTGCTTGGAATCATTCCCTTGCGAGTTCCACTTGAAGACATCTAAAAAATAAATAAAAAATAAAATATATAAAAATATATGTATCATTGCAGGAGCAACAATGGTGATGAAGCATGATGAGCCCAAAATAGAAAGTTTGAAGAAAAAGAAGTCTCACCTTGAATCGTTGATAAGTAGAAGAACGACGAAGAAGGCTGAGAATCTCGTAAAAGGCAGTGGGTCCTGGATGTTTGAAAGCTTGAACACTTGTTTGCTTCGAGTGAAAATGACAGATGAAAGAAGAAAATGAAAAGGGTCCATCGGTTTATATAGACAAGCAAGCATGAGTCCCAACCGTCAGATCTTTGGGAAATGTAACCGTCATAGATCTGACGGTGCAGCGTGAAACGTGGCTTTGGAAATCATGCAGCCGTCAGTTGAAGGACGTGCGCATTAAATGTGCGAGTAAAGGACGTGCAGACGTCGCTTCGGTTACCACCTACATGACCGCCACGTGTCGCAACTGAAAAGGTGGAATTTGAAAGTGCACAGAGGCGGTTATAAAAAGTAAGCGTGCCAAGGAAGCCAACTTTTATCAGCAAATGCAAGCTCCCAGCTCGCCCAAGCGAACTGAGAGCTGGGGGGCTAATGTTGTGTGTATTTTTCGGACTCAGTAATTGGGCTGGTAAAAGTCCAATTTATGCCCATTTAAGACCCGATGAGAAAGCCCAATGAGGTCAACAGAGTCAAAGCCCATCAGACGAGGCCCAGTGTTGACTCAAAGACCATCAAGACTTCCAGCTGGCATCAACAGATCCATAAATATAGCCAGGTCGCAGCTCGCCGCCTGCGCAGCTCGTTTCTCAGCGAGCTCGAGCTCGAAGCTACCATAACGCATCAGCTCGCTCAGACACGTGATAAGCACAGTATCTTCCAGAAAAGGCAGTTACCAAGTTCAATAGTGATTCTCTCTCCGAATATGGCAATTGCCCAATCAAACCATGATTTCCTCGCCAGATATGGAGATCAATTCGAAGTCAAATTCAAGTCATCATTATCTTGAGATAAATATAGTAATTTCCTGATATTATCTGAATATATTAGGAAGTATAATTAACTTATAATTCTTTTCCTTATTTTTCCAATTATTTAGGGAATGTAATTAATTCAGGATTCTCTTCCTGATTTGCTACAACGAGAATTGTAACTCTTCTTTCCCTATAAATAGGGATTGAAATCATTGTAACACCATCAGACAATATTGAATAATATACTGTCACTCTGCAGAATTTGAGAGATAGACAGTCGTGGACGTAGGCCTTTCTATTGCCGAACCATGTAAAAGCTTGGTGTTCTTCGTTTGATCCTCTGTTTCTGTCTTTGTCTTTTCTTGGTTTTCGTGTTTTCTCACATTGATTGCAGGTATAGGGCATCGATTGCTCGTCGACTGAAAATCAACGTCGACAAAGTTAAATCAAGAGAGTTTTTTTTTTAAGTTCCAAAAATAGTTGGTTTTGTGCTTTTGCACTTGATGAGTTAGTTTTAAAAACTCATGTATATGCCTTAAGACCATATGAGATTTAGCACTACGTGACGATGCAGAAAATTCCGTCCGTAGTCGCTCAGATTATAGAGAAATTAGCACTACGTGACGACGCAGAAAATTTTGTCCGTAGTTGCTCAGTTTTCTTAGAAAGTATAGCGCTATGTTGCGATGCAGATAATTCCGCGCGTAGTTGGTTATTTTACATATTGGCACTACATGGTGAGGCAGTACATTCCGCTAGTAGTCGCTCAGAGTTTTAGCACTACAATTGCGATATAAAAAATTTCACGTTGTAGTTGCTCCAATATGAGATTTCTCACCCTACGTTGCGATGCAGTAAATTCCGCATCGTAGTGGTCAAGATACTTCAACAACTTCACGTTGGCGTAAGTAAGAATCACCCGTGATGGTTAGAATGTTGGAAGGTTATACATGAAGATTTTGAAAGAAAATATTTAGATTTTGAAAGTTTTGAAAATGAATAAGATTTTAGTTTATCATATTGGTGTATGTTATATTATATGATTTTGTTGCACTAACTCGTTTATCGGTTGTGTAGCTTATTTATATCTTTAGGTGCTGCCGTAGGATAGTAGAGCGACGACATTCTCATTTCGCATATTTATAGGTGGGGCGAGTCGCGAAATACGTTGTATAAGTCATGCACATGAGTTTACCATATTGATTTTGGAAAAACTTTTGTAATGCACCATACTTATGGCATTCTTGCATTTTGTTGGAATTGTATGATTGTAAATGGTATTATAAATATTTATGTGATTTCATATATGATGTATATATGCATATTCTAGTATGAGTTCATGCATATGGTTGTGAAAAATATGATAATAATGCATGTTTGTGGATATAGAAGTTGAGAGGAAATGAATACCTAGTCGAAGTGTGTTTAATTGCAGGTAAAAATTTTGGAAACCTAAAAAATGCAACCGTTATGCTGCCGAAATTTTTAAAATCTTTTTGAAATGAAATTGTGAAAAATTTTATCCATCCAACTTATTTCTAAAAGTAAAGAGTACAATTGAGTTAAGTTAAGAAAATTGGAAAAGAAAAAGGGGTTCGCTCCGCGGATTCTTCATTCCGATAAGTTGGATTAAGAGAAGTTCGTTGGAGTGCCCGACAGGACCCTCTAGAACAGAGATTAGAGAGAGTCTGGGTTGGGTTCTGTCACATATATAGAGGGCTCTCACATGTATAAATGACCATTTTGCCCCTTTATTAGTAATTGATTTGTTATTTAGCTTAATTGATTTAATTGAGTTCTAAAATCTCTACTAAAATTTTAGTGACTTCTACAAAATTTTTAATATAACTTCTAAAGGTAATATTTATAAAATTTAGTATTCTCGCCCTATAAGTTAATTACTATTATATAGGGAATATGAAATTACGAAAAAAGGCTTACAGTATGAGTAAGCATAAGCTATAAGATTTAAGCTTGAGTATTGCTTGAGTTTCTAGAGTTATTTCATGCAGAGTTAGTATTCTAACGCATATGTTTTATGATTTTCGTGCCTATTTGGTGCAAAAATATAGAGCTATGCAGCGACATACTCACCCCAGGACGAGGAGAGCTGCTGCAAAGGCATCCACACCAGAGGAAAAGCATGTTGACGAGTCCGTTAATGTGCCGGCCAGTTCTTCACACCCAGAGCCATCATCACCGACAACACCGGAGCCTGTTCCAAGAAACATGGAACAGATGGCACAGATGCTAGTAACGGCCCTCTAGCAGCTGTGGAAGACAAGGGTATTCTCTATAGAGCGCGCTCGCAAGTTAGGCGCCAAGCCATATGATGGGACCGGAGAGCTCGAGCGAGCATTATCATGGTTGGAGACAAATGAGGAGATATTCCAGGTTATGGGTTGCTCAGAGGAGCAGATGGTTACCTTCTCTACTTTTCTATTGAAAGATCTAGTGAAAGACTGGTGGAAAGTGCATCAGAGAGCGTGCCCAGGTAGAGTCTCTTGGACCAACTTCAAGAAGGAGTTTACAGATAAATTCTTTCCCAAAAGCTACAAGGATACAAAAATTGAAGAGTTCTTCCAGTTTGAACAAGGAAACCTTACCGTGATAGAGTACGAGAAGAAATTCTCAGAATTGGTTCGTCTAGTTCCGTTTATTGCAGAAAATGAAGAACAGAAAGTGAACAGGTTCACCGCAGGATTGAGTCCAAGAATCAGGAAATATGTGACCTTAGCGGGACACACTCGGTATGGGAAGTTAGTGGAGGCAGCCAACTGAGTAGAGAGAAGTGCAGAGACGTTCCCTAAACTGAAGCAGCAATTTAGCTAGAAGCATAGCTGGTCTGGCAGTCAACAGGGCGGCTAAAGTAAAGTGGCCAGAAGTGAACAAAAGTCTTCCTGATTTGACAGCTGCACGCAGAGTCAGAGGCCTCAGACTAGCCAGAGTTCAGTACGGTCATCTGGCAGATCCAAGAGCAAACAAAGTTGGAAGAGTAGACCTGTTTGCAGGAGATGTGGTCGGTCATATCTCAGCGAGTGCCTTCAGGGTAGAACCAGATGCTTTAGATGTGGTCAGGAGGGTCACTTCATGAGAGACTATCCCAGTGTAGTCACATCGAGCCAAGCAAAGGCCAGATCCACAGTATAGGGACAGACCAGTGGGGGTCGTGGACCAGAAAGACAAGGCCCCCGGATCAAAGGAGCGACAGGCACAGTGACAAGACTCAAACCAGACTCTCTCTAATCTCTCATCTGGAGGGTCCTGTCGGGCACTCCGACAGACTTCTCTTAATCCAACTTGTCGGATTGGAGAGATTCGAGGAGTGAACCCCTTAATCTTATCTGATTCCTCAACTCAAATTAATTGTATTCTTTTCTTTTGTAAATAATTTGGATGGATAAAATTTTTTCCGCAATTTCATTTTAAAACAAGTTTATAAAAATTTCGACAGCATAACGACTGTATTTTTAAGGTTTTCAAAATTTTTACCTGTAATAAAATACACTTCCACTATTTTCCATTTTCACCCAACTTCGTTTATCCACAAACATGCATTTTCACCATACTTTTTCAAAATCAATATGCATGAACTCATAGTAGAATGTATATAAATCTATGTCAAACACTAAAATTCGCAACTATTTACAATAACATTTACCATATATACAAATCCAAAATGCAAGCTATCAAGATCATGGTGTAATACATGTTACACACGTTTTAGAAATTACACAACCATACATATATTGAATATACATAGATGCATTAAGTGATAAATATGGATCATGTGCAAGTGTTCAAGTGTATATACATACTCAAAAATTGTACTACAAATTCTCAATCATGAAATCATTTTGATTTATTATTTATAATGCCAAAATATGTTCAATATTTATGCAATTCATCTGCGTGACGCCCACCTATATATGTAATGATGATGTCTCTATCCCACAGTTACCTACAACAACACCCAATAGTATGTACAGGCTACATAACAAGTAAACATGTTAGTACGACAAAACAACACAATATAATAATATAATTCATAAACTTATTTTAACTTTAAAATTCATAATTCTGGGGGACTACGACCGGAATGTGCTGCATCGCTACGTAGTGCCAAACTGTAAATCTAAATAACTACGTGCAGAATTGTTTACGTCGCAACGTAACGCTCGATACTCTAGAAAACTGAGCATCTACGAACGAAATTTTCTTCGTCGTCACGTAGTGCTAAAACACTCTGAAAATTAAGCGACTACGGACGGAATTTTTTGCATTGTCACGTAGCGCTACATCTCATATATTCTGAGGGCATACACATGGTTTTTGAAACTATTTTCGTTAAGTGCAAAAGCACAAAATCTCTTGCTTTTCAAACTCTTAAAACTTTCTCGATTCAAATATTTTGAAAGCGACTTTGAGTTGATTTCCTTCACTTTATGAATTCCATAAGGAACTCACATGCTCAAAACTTGTATTTAGAATTTGAAAATCATTTTTGTTATTGTTTAACAACAATATACAAAGCTTAAAATAGAAATCGAAATAGACGCTGTAAACCCCTAGTTCCGATTTTAACTTCCTAACGATTGAAACTAGATTGTGAAGTTTAAATAATAAATCTAGTTAATAAATCTAGTTAGTGTGAATCTAAATCGAGTTATCGAAGAGCGAATGCTCATTCTAGAATTACACAACAATAAACATTAGTAAGAGTAAAATAGTTTGTCTACAATCAAGTGATAGATACGTTTGAATCCAAAAATAAAAACTAGAGAAAGTATTATGTAAAATTAGTAGTTAAAAATAAATTAACTTAACATTTAACTAAGAATGATAGACCAAACAAGTCAAGGGACAAACTTGACATTTTATAAATCTTTAATGAGATATATAAACAAATCAATTAGAGGCAAAATTGACAAGTGAAGAGTGCAAGGCTGCCAAAAAAATTAAAAGAAGTAAGTTGCCGTGAGATGTAGGGAATAAAGGGGGTTTGGTGTGAAATTTAAAAGAAAATGGGGCATGAAGGCAATTTGGGGAAGTGTTAGTAGTATAAATACAACACTTAGAGAAGTTTTTGGACAAAAAGAAGAGGTGAGGTCGTGACTTTAGAAGCAAAACAGAAGCTTTCTGGTGTGAAAAAGAAAAACAGGACAGCAGAGGTGAGCTTGGACGGTAGCAGAGAAAGGTGGAAGATCAAGCAAATTCCGTCCGTAGTCGCTCAAATTATAGAGAAGTTAGTGCTACACGACGATGCAGAAAATTTCGTTCTTAGTCGCTCAGTTTTCTTAGAAAGTATATCGTTACATTGCAATGCAGACAATTCCGCTCGTAGTCATCCAGAGTTTTAGCACTACACTTGTGATGCAGAAAATTTCGTATTGTTGTTGCTCAGTTATGAGTTTTATCACCCTATGTGCAATGTAGTAAATTCCGTATCGTATTGGTTGAGATGCCGTAGTAGCTTCACGTTGGCATTAAATAAAATCGCCTGTGATGGATAGAGTATTTTGAGGGTATACATGGGGATTCTGAAAGAAAATATTAAGATTTTGAAAGTTTTGAAAATGACTAAGATTTTAGTTTATTATATTGTTACCTATTATATTATGTGATCTTGTTGCACTAACTTGTTTAATTGTTGTGTAGCTCATTTACCTTCCATTACGTGCTATCGTTGGATAGGACGACGACATTTTGTTGTACATATATATATATATATAGGTGGGCAAGTCATGCAAGATGCTTGTGTAAATTCGTGTATATGGATTGACTATATTACATGTGAAAACACACTTGCATTTGTATTGTATAGTTGTAAATATTTTGGTGATTAATGATGGATTTTCATGTAGATATATATACTTGTACATTATATTATAATTCCATGCTTGTTGATTGAGAAATTTGTGGTGATATTGCATGATTGTGGATAAAGAAGTTGAGCGGAAATGAAATTATAGTCGAAGTGTTTGTTTACTCGCAGGTGAAATTTTAGATTTGTTCAAAATGCAGCTGTTATGCTGCTGAAATTTTTATAAAATCGTTTTGAAATGAAATCGCGAAAAATTTTATCACTCCCAACTGTTTTTAAGAAAACCAAGTTCTTAAGTTTAAACAAGTAAACCGATTAAGAAAGTTAGGGGCTCGCTTCTCGGGTTTCTTCAATCCGACGAGTCGGGTTCAGGAAATCCGTTGAAGTGCCCGTCAGGATCCTCCAGAAGAGAGCCTAAATAAGGTCTGGTTTAGGTCCTGTCAGACGCAAGTGGTAAGACACTTACCTCAACCCGCGTAAGCTCCAGTCAAGCGTCTCAACGAGTCTCTCGTGCTTCGCTCGCTCGCTCGTCACCTAAATGTCAATTTCTTATTATCACTTGCTCAATTACATAATTCAAAACTTAAAATAACATTTTCGATACAATTTTCTCTATTGACAACCCTTTACACTATAATATTCCCAGCTCGATTTTAACTCAACTGAGACTCTCTAATTTTGATTTCTTCGCACAGGCCTTAATTATTATCACCTAGGGACACTTCGGAATGCTTAAAATGGTCGTCGGAAGCCCGGAATGCAAAATCATTGTTTTTGGACCCCCTAAACTCGAGGCTATGATAGGGCCTATCCTAGCAATTTACTTCGCTCCGTTTTCACTTTAATCATCTCTCTAACTAGCACTTAGGTCACCTGTAAAACGGTTTCGAAAAATTCTAAGTATAGGAGGTTGAAATCCATGAAAAACACATATTTTTCAACACTTTTTTATGCATATTTTTGCATCGAACAAGTGACGATGTCATTTCCTTCGTATCTAAGGTTCTTTTACTTAATTATGATCAAATACATTCATTTCATGCATCGAAGAATGCATTTACATTCACATTTTACTTTACGACTCTCTAAATGCACTATTTTACTCATAACTTTCTCAAATTTTATCGGAATCGTTCCCTTCCAATTTCTATGGTTTGCTATGACCCCTAGGCATGTTTTGAGGTTTAGAACAACCCTGAATAAGCTCGAAGAGTGCAGATCATCACAGCCCTTTCATCTAGCTCGGGATTCTCAACTTAACTCCATACCACTCCTTTGACAATTCTATCACTTCTATATGTTTTTCTAACTTTTATTATGTGTGAATTTAAGCTTATTTGGATCAAAACACAATAGTAATACATATTCCACATATGTCGTAACACCCACACATTCTCTTCAATGTGTAGTTCTTTTCAATTTTTACATGTTAATCTCTCTCAATTATTTTATCAAACAACTTATCTATAACTTATTTGACATTTCATTACTTTAAATCACACTTCAAAGTTTACCATCCACAAACCCTAGCCTAACATCCATACCCTATAACATGCCATCTAAGCTTCTATATCATATACTTAGGGTTCTACACTTATTTTAAGTGTAAAACACCCATCACAACCTACTACAACAACATAACTATTATCATACCCATACCATTCCAACTATCATCAAAGTTGAGAGAGAGAGGATGATATCTTACCTTATTTCTTGCTTAGGGTTGTTGGTTTGGCTTGAAAAACATTCTAGAGTCATGGGTTGAAGCTTGAATAAAGATTGGTTGGAAACTCTCTTCTCTTCCTCTTGATTACCGTCACTCACACTCTCCCTCTCTCAATGTCACGACTTTGCATCTTGTTTTCAAAAAATTTACTAAGTGTCATGACTAACACTTACATATATATATATATATATAGACTTTCACTTATTTACAACTTATGCCATTATTTAACAATTTATCAAAATATCCTCCTCTTTATACTAATCTCATAACATCCTATTAACTTTTATGAATTTTCATAATCCCCACAGCTAATTTATTCTAATTACTTCTATTTATATATAAGACTCTTCGTTTGGCAAAATAACCATTTTGCCTTTCTTTTAGTTTTTTTTTTTTTTTTTTTGCATTCATTGAGGGTTAAATTAATTTCTTAACCTTTATTATATTGTATTCTCACTTCTAATAAGGTTATTTAGAAAATTTAATATTTTCGCCACCTAATCTACCCTTCAATACTAGGAAGTTCGAAGAAGGAGAATAAGGGCTTACACCCAAAGTAGCCCAGTAGTGGACCCAGCCGGATTGTTCCACCCCGAGCACAGCCTAATAACCCTGTAGTCAGGCTGCGAGAGTATATACAATGACTCAGCAGGCGGCTGATGCAGCTCCGGAGGTTGTCACAAGTACTATTTCCTTATTCGACACAGATGCACATGTACTGGTGGACCCAAGAGCCACCCATTCCTTTGTCTCTGGGGATTTCATTGATAGAATCGGGATAGAGTTGAGGCCGACTGAGTGTAGTATGGTAGTATCACTTCTTACAAGGGATTCACTCATTGCAGATAAAGTCTATATAGGAAGTAGAGTGTGGATAGCAGATCATGAGTTCGAGGCTGACTTGACGGTGCTCGACATTCATGACTTTAATGTTATATTAGGCATGGACTGGCTGTCAAAGCACTATGCCACAGTTGATTGCTACAGGAATGAAGTTAAGTTTAGTAAATCTGGAGAGCCAAATGTAATATTTTGCAGAGTGAGGAAGGTGCTTCCTACAAGCTTGATAAGTGTGATGAAAGCAAGATAAGTGTGATGAAAGCTAAATAGATGCTCTGAAAAGTATGCCAGGGATATTTGGCTTATGTACTAGAACCGAGTGGTGGTTAGTTACAGTTAGCTGAGGTTCCAGTGGTCAGTGAGTTTCCAGATGTCTTCCCAGATGATCTTCCAGGGCTACCACCAGACAGGGAGATAGAGTTTGAAATAGAGCTAGCACCTGGTACAGAGCCCATTTCGATAGCGCCATATCGAATGGCACCCGTAGAGTTGAAAGAATTGAAGGTCCAGATGGAAGAACTATTGAATAAGGGGTTTGTTAAGTCAAGTACATCACCATGAGGAGCCCCAGTGTTGTTTGTGAAGAAGAAAGACAAGAGCCTTCGGTTATGCATCGACTACCGACAGTTTAATAGGGTCACTATTAGAAATCAGTATCCGCTACCAAAATAGATGATCTGTTTGATCAGCTCCAATGAGCCAAGGTATTCTCGAAGATTGATCTACGGTCGGGGTATCATCAGTTGAAGATGTGTAAAGAGGATGTTTCTAAAACGGCTTTCAAAACTCACTACGAGCATTATGAGTTTCTAGTGATGCCTTTCGTTTTGACAAATGCCCCAGCAACTTTTATGGACTTATGAACAGAGTTTTCAGACCTTACCTAGATAAGTTCGTAATTGTGTTCATAGATGACATATTGGTATGTTCAGGTAGTCGAGAGGAGCACGCTAAGCACTTGAGGATTATACTTCGGACACTGAGGGAGCATCAGCTTTATGCAAAATTCAGCAAGTGCCAATTTTGACTAGATCGAGTAGCATTTCTAGGACATGTAGTGTCAGTAGAAAGGATATCCTTAGATCCCTAGAAAATAGAAGCTGTAGTAAATTGGAAGCCACTTACGAACGTGACAGAAGTTAAAAGCTTCTTGGACTTAGTTGGCTATTATAGAAAATTCGTAGAAGGGTTCTCGAAGATTGTTACTCCTTTAACTAGATTGACAAGAAAAGAAGAGAAGTTCGTTTGGTCAGATGCATGCCAAAGCAGCTTTGATAAGTTAAAAAAGAGGTTGACCTCGGCACCAGTGCTCACACTTCCATCAGGAAGTAAGGGGTTTACAGTGTATTATGAAGCCTTTAGACGGGGCTTAGGTTGTGTATTGATACAACACGATCGAGTGATAGCTTATGCTTCGAGACAACTAAAAAAACATGGGATAAACTACCCAACGCATGACCTGGAACTCGCGGCATTGGTGTTTGCCTAACGAATTTGGAGACATTACCTTTATGGGGTACCTTGTAGAATCTTTACTGACCACAAGAGCTTGCAGTACTTGTTTTCTCAGAATGAGTTAAATACGAGACAAAGAAGATGGGTAGAACTTATAAAAGACTAGATTGCACTATTGAGTACCACCCAAGCAAGGCGAATGTGATAGCAGATGCACTGAGCAGAAAACCTACCAGTTCTCTAACCTAGCTGAAGGCAGAGTACTTACCCATGCTAGTAGAGTTAAGATCTATGGGTATCAGATTGGAAATGACGGATTCAGGTGCCTTGCTAGCGGCATTTCATGTTCGTCCAGTGTTGGTAGACCGAGTTTGACAGTTGCAAACTCAGGATCCGTACTTGGTAAAATTAAGAGGTGAAATAAAAGCTAGGCAGTAGAGCAATTTTGCCTTGAAGGGTGATGGAACCTTGGTGCTGGGACAAAGATAATGTGTGCCGAATAGAGGAGATTTGAAGAAAGAAATCATGGAGGAAGCTCACTCATCAGCATATGCCATGCATCTAAGGAGTACCAAAATGCATCGGACTCTAAAAGACCACTACTGGTGGAAAGGAATAAAGAGAGAAATAGCAAAGTTTGTATCTAAGTGTCTAACCTACCAACAGAATAAAGTAGAGCACCAGAAACCAGCAGGTTTATTACAGCCTCTGTCTATTCCCAAATGGAAGCGGGAAAGGATTACTATGGATTTCGTGGTTGGACTTCCGCAAACTCAGAATAGACATGATGCTATATGGGTGATAATTGACAGATTAACAAAACTCGCCTATTTCCTAGCTATCAAGAACATTTATTCCCTAGAAAAATTAGCTCAGTTATATGTGGATGAGATAGTAAGATTGCATGGCGCATCAGTGTCCATTATTTCAGACAGAGATTCGAGATTTACCTCCAGGTTCTGGCCGAAGCTACAAGAAACAATGGGCACCAGATTGAGTTTCAGTACGACCTTTCACCCTCAGACAGATGGTCAATCTAAATGAACCATCCAAACTCTTAAAGACATTTTGAGAGCATGTGTGATGGAGTTCAAAGGGAGTTGGGATATTCACCTATCTTTAATTGAGTTTGCCTACAACAACAGTTATCAGTCTAGCATTGGCATGACACCGTATGAAGCGTTGTATGGTAGGAAAGTGTAGAACCCCGATTTGCTGGGATGAAATAGGTGAAAGGAGATTGATTGGCCCAGAGATTGTCCAAGCTACAATTGAGAAGATCAATGTGATTAAAGAACGATTAAAGATAGCAAGTGATAGACAGAAGAGCTATGCGGACAATCGAAGAAGAGATTTAGAATTTCAGGTGGGTGATAGAGTTTTCTTACGAATCTCACAATGGAAGGGTGTCTTAAGATTCGAGAAGTGTGGAAAGTTAAGTCCACGATATATAGGGCCATACGAAATATTGACAAGAGTAGGAGAGGTGGCACATCGTTTGAAATTACCACCAAAACAAGCAAACATCCACGATGTGTTTCACGTCTCCATGCTATGCAAATATGTAGTCGATCAATCGCACATACTAAAGGAACAACTGGTGCAATTGAAAGAAAATTTAACCTACGAAGAGCAGCCAGTGGAGATCTTAGATCGTAGGGATCAGGTATTGTGCCACAAGGTGATTCCCCTAGTAAAAGTGTTATGGCTAAATCACGAATCGGAAGAAGCTACTTGGGAGCCTGAAGAGCAAATACGCGTCCAGTATCCACAATTATTTGAGACAGGTGTGCAGTTTAAATTTTGAGGATGAAATTTTTATAAGGAGGGGAGAATTTATAAACCCCTATTCTTGATATTTCATTCCCTAGTATTAGAAGTTAGAATACAGAAATGATCAATATTTATAATAAGAAAATCCAATAAAGGGCAAAATAGTCTTTTTCTACAAATAAAGAGATCAATATCAAAGAAGGGTGAATTAGTCAATGACAAATTAAGTAACTATTATATAAAAGTGAATAGAATAAATTATTTGCATGAATTGTGCAAATTGATAAAAATAGTGAGGAGGATATGAAATTGATGCATAATTGGAAGACAATTTAATTAAATTTCATATGATGGCATAACACGTAAATAACTAACAAACTTCAAAGGCAATTATATAAATGCATGCCTATATATATAAATGTATTGGGCCCCAAACCTCTCGGATTGGAGTATTTGATGCGATGAGCAAATTAGAACCTTCCGTGGCCATTGAACCACCGTAAACGGAATATGAGTGCAAAATTGGCAAAAGTGCTGCATGGTGCCACACGACAACTCCAAACGAAATTAAATGGGTGCGTTGGGCCCCAGATCCCTCGGAATGGAGTATTTGATGAGATGAGTAAATTAGGAGCCTTCCACGGCCACTAAGCTATGGTAAACGAAATATGGGTGTAAAATCGGTAAAAGTGCTGCATGGTGCCACACAACAACTTTAAACGAAATTAGACGGATACGTTAGACCCCAAATCCCTTGGAATGGTGTATTTCATGAGATGAACAAATTAGGAGCATCTCGTGGCCACTAAGCCATAGTATACGAAATATGATTGCAAAATCGGTAAAAGTGCTGCATGGTGTCACACGGCAACTTTAAACGAAATTAGACGGGTGCGTTGGGCTCTAAATCCTTCGGAATGGTGTATTTGATGAAACGAGCAAATTAGGACTCCCATGGCCACCTACCCACAATAAACGATATATGAGTGCAAAATCGGTAAAAGTGATGCACCGTACCACACGACAACTCTAAACGAAATTAGACGGATGCGTTGGACCCTAGATACCTCGGAATGATGTATTTGATAAGACGAGCAAATTAGGAGTCTCTCGTGATCATCTAGTCACAGTAAATGGAATATGAGTGCAAAATCAGCAAAAGTACTGCACAGTGCCACATGGCAACTCTAAACGAAATTAGACGGATGCTGACATGACCCAAACCAGATTCTCTCTAGGCTAGTATCTGGTAGGCCTCGCCTAACACCCCGACGAACCTCTTTTAAACCTTTCTAAGCAGCTAGAAGAAATCAACAGAGCAAACCCTGAACTTGCTCGTTTAACTTTGCTTCAAATCTTGATTAATCTTATTGTTTAAAAACTGGTTGGGTTGATTATAATTTAGATTCAATTTATAAATTTTGAAAGCGAATTGAAACTATAAGAGTAACCATCTTTATTTTCGAAATCTGAAAACATTTTAACGAAATTCCGATTGCATAACGCCTGCAATTATAAAGTTACCAAAATTCCCTACAAAGAAATTACACTCCCAAATCTTTTCAACCACAGCCCAACTTCTTTCACAAACATATATCTCAATTATCATTTCATCATTTTCACAAAGCCATAAGTAATAATTTAAAACATTCATACCATAGAAATATTTACAAAAATTTTACATTACTAAACATATCTATACAAGTTTCCACATGTGTTTCAAGATGCAAAATGATATGTGCAACAACAAAATACAAGACAAAATCTATGATGCATTCTTCGAGTGTACGCCCACCTATATTGATGAAGAAATTGGTTTACTTCGATCTCCCGTTCGAGTAGCTGGGGATGATTTATACAATACAACACGGAAAAATGAAATCTCAAAGTAATTAAAGAAATTTAACGATTGTTAACTAAACAATTATAAACTTATTTAGTTATGTACAAAATACCACCTAACTCATTTCTTTTTAAAAACACCATGCGTACCCCTAACTACTATGTCATATGGCGATTTTCAACTGACACCAACCATGACGCTACTGAGATTCATCGACAACTACAAGCGGAATTTTCTACATTGCAAATCGTAGCACGAGGTTATCTATAAATTCTAGCAACTACGTGCAGAATTTTCTGCATCGCAAATCATAGTGCGAAATACTTTTCTAATCTTGGCAACTACTATAAACCCCTAGTCTCAATTTATGGATTTCTAGTATTAGAAGTTAAACTAGGGAGATAATATAAATCCCTACAGTTAACTAATTGAAATTCATAGCCTTAGAAATTATTTATTTAAGAATACGACGAAATTCGTCGACCATAAAAAGTTTAGTGGCGTGTTAATGAAAATCCAAGTTAGGAAATTGAAGATTTTAGTCCATGATAATGTAATTGAAGTTTAATTAAAAAGAGAGCGTTAAGTGATCGATAAGACAAGCTTGACGGTTAAAGTAAATTTTAACGAAACGAGAATTAAATCAAATGATGAAAGTTAGATTGGAAACTAATAATGATGGGCAAATATGAGAAACAAAGAAAAGAGAGGAGATTGAGATGATATTAAAAAGAGTTGGGGCATGATGCAATTAAGAGAAGTGGTATCACTATATATATAACACTTGCTGAAAATTTCAGCACACACACACGCCATTCAGTCGAAGAGAAGAGAGAAGAAGCAAGAAGATTCGTGAAGCTGCTGGAACCGAAACCAAAAGCAGCAGCCGTGCATCACCCAAGGCCGAACAGATTTCGTGAAAGAAGAAAGGGCCAGCAGTTGCAGCTGTGATGCCGTAGCAGAAGTGCTCGACCAGAAACGAAGAGGAAATCAATCAAGAAGCTGCTGGAATCGTGAGGCAACAGCTCACGCGTGAAAGGAGAAAGACGACAGCTGTTGGTAGTGAGTCCGAGCAGAACAGCGAGAGGGAGAGGAGGGCACAACCTGCAGCAGAACAAGGACCCAAAACAGGTTAGCCGTGAGTCCAAGAAGGCAGCAAGAGCAGTTGGTTAGCATAAGAAACAGAACAGAAGTAGACGCGAGCCAAATTAGGCCTGACGCGCGAACTGCAGCGAGCTGGACGACCAGCAGAAGAAATGGAGGAAAACAGCCCCTTCCCAGGCCATTCAAGCCTCCAACCTCTTCTCTAAACCCTCTCCCAAGTCTCTCTCAACTCTTTAAACAAAGAATCAAGTAAGAAATCAGATTTCTCATTCTTTTCCTTGCTGAAAATTCAGTAGAGTGCTGAAAATCGTGAGCAGAAACTTTGATGTTGGTGTGGGATGATTACTCTTCTAACTTTGATAGAATATTAAATGTTGAGTTGTTGTGTGTAAATGATGCTTGAGAATGGTTAATATGGGCTGTTATACATTAAAGCAAAGCTGAAACAGAAACTTTGTATTTTATGCACTCCAAGTGGATGATACAAAGCTTGAGTGAATTTTTAGTGTCCAAATGAACAAGTTATGTTTGTGTGTGTGTTAAGGGCTTGAAGAGCAGTAGATAGCCTTCAGTTTAAATGATTTTGAACTAGAGATTTGACATGAAAAAGCATAGGGAAGCATGTAGGAAGAAGAGAAGCTCAATAGAGTTAGTTTGACAATATTGTGATTCCCGAGCTCAAATTTTCAGCTCTAGAAAACCTAACTATATTTGACTTATATGGGGGTGTTCTACACCTCAAATGATGTTTAGGAATCATAGAAAACCATAGGTTTTGGAACGGATCAAATTCGATAAAAATTATGCAAGTTAGGCGCAAATTAGTGACCATTAAAGCTCTGAGAAGTGAAACGACTATCCTAATGCAATTTTTATTGCATGAAATGAGTTTGGTTGATTATTATTAGTTAAATAAGGCTTAGCTATGGAAGAAAAACTAGCGTCGCTAATCCGAAACGGAAAGTATATAAAGCACGCACTAAAAGTGCCCGAAAATGCCCGAAAAAGGGACGTTTTCTTTAGATTTGACCTAGCAAACGATAATATTTTTCAACAAAATTTGACGTGTGACTAGAACATGAGATAAGTGAACCGTAGGAAAAAGAACGGAGGAAAACGGAGCCCCAAGCAGCATGCTGTCACCTGTTCTGTTATGGGCTGTAAGTTGAGTCTAAAAATGTGATTTTTCGTTTCAAGCCTCTAACAAGTAAACGGACCACGTGGGGGTGTCCCTAGGGGTCCAAAACTGAAAATTTTGCATAGAAATCGGAGTTAGAGAGTCTCGATTGAGTTAGAAACAAGTTAGGAGGTTATATGGAGAAAAATGGCCTTAGTTGAGAATTCTTAACTTATAGTTGAGAATTTATATTGTCAGTAGTAATGATGAGAAAATGTTGTGTAGGTGAAGAGCGAGACACCGAGGCTCCTGAGATTCATCGAGGCGCTTGACGCGGCTTCGAGGTAAGTGGTTCGCCACTTAAGATCTTTTCCAATTGCTATGTCAATTCTTGAGTGTTGAAATGAATGTTGTAGTTATGTAATAAGTGAAATTGAAAATGATGTTTAATGTTAAGATTAAAGTTTAAGCGTATAGATTTCTATGGAATCTATATGGCACTAGAGATTAATATTAAATTGTTTTAGTAAAAGTGAAAATGAAAGAGTTTAGTAGTTCTAAAAACAAGAGAGTTTTGTGCTTATTGCACTTAGAGAAATTGATTATGAAAACCCATGTGTATGCCTTAAAAGTTATGAGATTAAGCGTTACGTGACGATGCAGAAAATTCCATCCGTAGTCGCTCAAATGATAGAATAGAATAGCGCTACGTTGCGATGCAGAAAATTCCGCACGTAGTTGGTTAGTTGAGAGTTAGCGCTATGAAGCGATGCAGTAAATTCCACTCGTAGTTGCCTAGAGTTTTAGCACTACACTTGCGATGCAAAAAATCCCGCACTGTAGTTGCTCAGTGATAAGATTTAGCGCCCTACGTACGATGCAGTAAATTCCGTAACGTAGTGGTTGAGATACATTAGTAAGCTTCATGTTGGCGTTAGTTATAATCGCCCGTGATGGTTAGAATGAGTTAAGGATATACATGGGGTTAGGTATAATCGCCGTTATGCACCGTGCATCACTTTTGCCGATTTAGCACTCATATTCCGTTTACTGTGGTTAGGTGACACCGGAAGGTTCCTAATTTGCTCGTCACATCATATACACCATTTCGAGAGGTTTGGTGCCCAACGGCCCCGTCTAGTTTCGCTTAGAAATATCGTTATGCACCGTGCATCACTTTTGCCGATTTTGCACTCATATTTCGTTTACTGTGGTTAGGTGACACAGGAAGGCTGCTAATTTGCTCATCACATAATATACACCATTTCGAGACGTTTGGTGACCGGCGGCCCCGTTTAGTTTCGTTTAGAGTTGCCGTTATGCACCGTGCATCACTTTTGCAGATTTAGCACTCATATTTCGTTTACTGTGGTTAGGAGATACCGAAAGGCTCCTAATTTGCTCGTCTCATCATATACACCATTTCGAGACGTTTGGTGCCCAGCGGCCCTGTCTAGTTTCGTTTAGAGTTGTCGTTATGCACTGTGCATCACTTTGGCCGATTTTGCACTCATATTCCGTTTACTGTGGTTACGTGACACCGGAAGGCTCTTAATTTGCTCGTCACATCATATACACCATTTCGAGACGTTTGGTGACCAGCGGCCCCATCTAGCTTCGTTTAGCATTGCCATTATGCACCCTGTATCACTTTTGCCGATTTAGCACTAATATTCCGTTTACTATGGTTAGGAGACACCGGAAGGCTCCTAATTTGCTCGTCTCATCATATACACCATTTCGAGACGTTTGGTGCCCAACGGCCCCGTCTAGTTTCGTTTAGAGTTGCCGTTATTCAACGTGCATCACTTTTGTCGATTTTTGAGCCATATTCGGTTTACTGTGGTTAGGTGACACCGGAAGGCTCCTAATTTGCTCGTCACATCATATACACCATTTCGAGAGGTTTGGTGCCCAACGGCCCCATCTAGTTTCGTTTAGAAATGTCGTTATGCACCGTGCATCACTTTTGCCGATTTAGCACTCATATTCCGTTTACTGTGGTTCGGTGACACCGGAAGGCTCCTAATTTGCTCGTCTCATCATAAACACGAATTCGAGACGTTTGGTGCCCAGCGACCTCGTCTAGTTTCGTTTAGAGTTACCATTATGCATCGTGCATAACTTTTGCCGATTTTTTACTCATATTCCGTTTACTGTGGTTTGGTGGCATCGGAAGGCTCCTAATTTCCTCGTCTCATCATATACACCATTTCGAGAGGTTCGGTGCCCAACGTCCCCGTCTAGTTTCGTTTAGAGTTGCCGTTATACACCGTGTATCACTTTTGCCGAATTTCGACCCATATTCCGTTTGCTGTGGTTATGTAACACCGGAAGACTCCAAATTTGCTCGTCCCATCATATACACCATTTCGAGACGTTTGGTGCCCAACGACCCCGTCTAGTTTCGTTAAGAAATGTCGTTATGCACCGTGCACCACTTTTACCGATTTTGCACTCATATTCCGTTTACTGTGGTTAGGTGACACCGGAAGGCCCTTAATTTGCTCGTCAAATCATATACACCATTTCGAGACGTTTGGTGACCAACGGCCCCGTCTAGTTTCGTTTAGCGTTGTCGTTATGCATCGTGCATCACTTTTGCCGATTTAGCACTCATATTCCGTTTACTGTGGTTTGGTGATATCGGAAGACTCCTAATTTGTTCGTCTCATCATAAACACCATTTCGAGACGTTTGGTGCCCAGCGGCCCGTCTAATTTCGTTTAGAGTTACCATTATACACCGTGCATCACTTTTGTCGATTTTTTACTCATATTTCGTTTACTGTGGTTTGGTGACACCGAAGGCTCATAATTTGCTCATCTCATCATATACACCATTTCGAGAGGTTTGGTGCCCAACGGCCCCGTCTAGTTTCGTTTAGAGTTGCCGTTATGCACCGTGCATCACTTTTGCCGATTTTGACCCATATTCCGTTTACTGTGGTTAGGTAACACCGGAAGGCTCCTAATTTGCTCATCACATCATATACACCATTTCGAGACATTTGGTGCCCAACGGCCCCGTCTAGTTTCGTTTAGAAAGGTCGTTATGCACCGTGCATCACTTTTGTCGATTTAGCACTCATATTCCGTTTACTGTGGTTAGGTGACACCGGAAGGCTCCTAATTTGCTCGTCACATCATATACACCATTTCGAGACGTTTGGTGAACAACGACCCCGTCTAGTTTCGTTTAGCGTTGCCGTTATGCACCGTGCATCACTTTTGCCGATTTAGCAATCATATTCCGCTTGCGTGGTTAGGAGACACCAGAAGGCTCCTAATTTGCTCGTCTCATCATGTACACCATTTCGAGACGTTTGGTGCTCAGCGGCCCTGTCTAGTTTTGTTTAGAGTTGCCGTTATGCACCGTGCATCACTTTGGTCGATTTTACACTCATATTCCGTTTACTGTGGTTAGGTGACACCGGAAGGCTTCTAATTTGCTCGTCACATCATATACACCATTTCGAGACGTTTGTGTGACCAGCAGTCCCGTCTAGTTTCGTTTAGCGTTGCCGTTATGCACCGTGCATCACTTTTGCCGATTTAGCACTCATATTCCGTTTACTGTGGTTAGGAGACACCGGAAGGCTCCTAATTTGCTCGTCTCATCATATACACCATTTCAAGAGACGTTTGGTGACCAGTGGCCCCGTCTAGTTTCGTTTAGAGTTGCCGTTATGCACCGTGCATCACTTTTATCGATTTTGCACTCATATTCCGTTTACTGTGGTTAGGTACCACAAAGGCTCCTAATTTGCTCGTCTCATCATATAAACCATTTCGAGACGTTTGGTGCCCAACGGCCCAGTCTAGTTTCGTTTAGAGTTGTCGTTATGCACCGTGCATCACTTTTGCCGATTTAGCACTCATATTCCGTTTACTGTGGTTAGGTGACAACGGAAGGCTCCTAATTTGCTCGTCACATCATATACACCATTTCGAGACGTTTGGTGACCAGCGGCCCCGTCTAGTTTCGTTTAGAGTTGCCGTTATGCACCGTGCATCACTTTTACCGATTTAGCAATCATATTCCGTTTACTGTGGTTAGGTGACACCGGAAGGCTCCTAATTTGCTCGTCTCATCATATACACCATTTCGAGATATTTGGTGCCCAGGGACCTCGTCTAGTTTCGTTTAGAGTTGCGTTATGCACCGTGCATCACTTTGGCCGATTTTGCACTCATATTCCGTTTACTGTGGTTAGGTGACACCGGAAGGCTCCTAATTTGCTCGTCACATCATATACACCATTTCGGGACGTTTGTGACCAACGGCCCCGTCTAGTTTCGTTTAGCGTTGCCGTTATGCACCGTGCATCACTTTTTTCGATTTAGCACTCATATTCCGTTTACTGTGGTTAGGAGACACCGGAAGGCTCCTAATTTGCTCGTCTCATCATATACACCATTTCGAGACGTTTGGTGCCCAGTGGCCCTGTCTAGTTTCGTTTAGAGTTGCCGTTATGTGCATCACTTTGGCCGATTTTGCACTCATATTCCGTTTACTGTGGTTAGGTGACACCGGAAGGCTCCTAATTTGCTCGTCACATCATATACACAATTTCAAGAGGTTTGGTGCCCAACGGCCCCGTCTAGTTTCGTTTAGAGTTGCCGTTATGCACCGTGCATCACTTTTGCCGATTTAGCACTCATATTCCGTTTACTGTGGTTAGGTGACACCGGAAGGCTCCTAATTTGCTCGTCACATCATATTGCCATTTCGAGACATTTGGTGCCCAACGGCCCCGTCTAGTTTCGTTTAGAGTTGCCGTTATGCACCGTGCATCACTTTTGCCGATTTAGCACTCATATTCCGCTTACTATGGTTAGGAGACCGGAAGGCTCCTAATTTGCTCGTCACATCATATACACCATTTCGAGAGGTTTGGTGCCCAACGGCCCCGTCTAGTTTTGTTTAGAAATGTCGTTATGCACCGTGCATCACTTTTGCCGATTTGCACTCATATTCCGTTTACTGTGGTTAGGTGACACCGGAAAGCTCCTAATTTGCTCGTCTCATTATAAACACAATTTCGAGACGTTTGGTGCCTAGCGGCCCCGTCTAGTTTCGTTTAGAGTTCGCCGTTATGCACCGTGCATCACTTTGCCGATTTTGCACTCATATTCCGTTTACTATGGTTAGGTGACACCGAAAGACTCCTAATTGCTCGTCACATCATATACACCATTTCGAGACGTTTGGTGACCAGCGGCCCCGTCTAGTTTCGTTTAGAGTTGCCGTTATGCACCGTGCATCACTTTTGCCGATTTAGCACTCATATTCCGTTTACTGTGGTTAGGTGACACCGGAAGGCTCCTAATTTGCTCGTCACATCATATACACCATTTCGAGACGTTTGGTGACCAGCGGCCCCGTCTAGTTTCGTTTAGAGTTGCCGTTATGCACCGTGCATCACTTTTCGATTTTGGACTCATATTCCGTTTACTGTGGTTAGGTGACACCGGAAGGCTCCTAATTTGCTCGTCACATCATATACACCATTTCGAGAATTTTGGTGACCAACGACCCTGTCTAGTTTCGTTTAGAGTTCGTTATGCACCGTGCATCACTTTTGCCGATTTAGCACTCATATTCCGTTTACTGTGGTTAGGTGACACCGGAAGGCTCCTAATTTGCTCGTCACATCATATACACCATTTCGAGACGTTTGGTGCCCAGCGGCCCCGTCTAGTTTCGTTTAGATTGCGTTATGCACCGTGCATCACTTTTGCCGATTTAGCACTCATATTCCGTTTACTGTGGTTAGGTGACACCGGAAGGCTCCTAATTTGCTCGTCTCATCATATACACCATTTCGAGACGTTTTGGTGCCTAGTGGCCCCGTCTAGTTTCGTTTAGAGTTGCAGTTATGCACCGTGCATCACTTTGCCGATTTGCACTCATATTCCGTTTACTGTGGTTAGGTGACACCGGAAGGCTCCTAATTTGCTCGTCACATCATATACACCATTTCGAGAGGTTTGGTGCCCAACGGCCCCGTCTAGTTTCGTTTAGAATGTCGTTATGCACCGTGCATCACTTTTGCCGATTTAGCACTCATATTCCGTTTACTGTGGTTAGGACACACCAGAAGGCTCCTAATTTGCTCGTCTCATCAATACACCATTTCGAGACATTTGGTGCCTAGCGGCCCCGTCTAGTTTCGTTTAGAGTTCCGTTATGCACCGTGCATCACTTTGGCCGATTTGCACTCATATTCCGTTTACTGTGGTTAGGTGACACCGGAAGGCTCCTAATTTGCTCGTCACATCATATACACCATTTCGAGACGTTTGGTGACCAGCGGCCCCGTCTAGTTTCGTTTAGCGTTGCCGTTATGCACCGTGCATCACTTTTGCCGATTTAGCAATCATATTCCGTTTACTGTGGTTAGGAGACACCTCGGAAGGCTCCTAATTTGCTCGTCTCATCGTATACACAATTTCGAGAGGTTTGGTGCCCAACGGCCCCGTCTAGTTTCGTTTAGAGTTGCCGTTATGCACCGTGCATCACTTTGGCCGATTTTGCACTCATATTCCGTTTACTGTGGTTAGGTGACACCGGAAGGCTCCTAATTTGCTCGTCTCACATCATATACACCATTTCGAGAGGTTTGGTGCCCAACGGCCCCGTCTAGTTTCGTTTTGAGTTGCCGTTATGCACCGTGCATCACTTTTGCCGAATTAGCACTCATATTCCGTTTACTGTGTGGTTAGGTGACACCGGAAGGCTCCTAATTTGCTCGTCACATCATATACACCATTTCGAGACGTTTGGTGCCCAACGGCCCCGTCTAGTTTCGTTTAGAAATGTCGTTATGCACCGTGCATCACTTTTGCCGATTTAGCACTCATATTCCGTTTACTGTGGTTAGGTGACACCGGAAGGCTCCTAATTTGCTCGTCTCATCATATACATCATTTCGAGACGTTTGGTGCCAACGGCCCCGTCTAGTTTCGTTTAGAGTTGCCGTTATGCACCGTGCATCACTTTTGCCGATTTTGCACTCATATTCCGTTTACTGTGGTTAGGTGACACCGGAAGGCTCCTAATTTGCTCGTCTCATCATATACACCATTTCGAGACGTTTGGTGCCCAGCGGCCCCGTCTAGTTTCGTTTAGAGTTCCGTTATGCACCGTGCATCACTTTTGCCGATTTGCACTCATATTCCGTTTACTGTGGTTAGGTGACACCGGAAGGCTCCTAATTTGCTCATCACATCATATACACCATTTCGAGATGTTTGGTGCCCAGCGGCCCCGTCTAGTTTCGTTTAGCGTTGCCGTTATGCACCGTGCATCACTTTGGCCGATTTTGCACTCATATTCTGTTTACTGTGGTTAGGTGACACCGGAAGGCTCCTAATTTGCTCGTCTCATCATATACACCATTTCGAGACGTTTGGTGCCTAGCGGCCCCGTCTAGTTTCGTTTAGAGTTGCCGTTATGCACCGTGCATCACTTTTGCCGATTTTGCACTCATATTCCGTTTACTGTGGTTAGGTGACACCGGAAGGCTCCTAATTTGCTCGTCACATCATATACACCATTTCGAGAGGTTTGGTGCCCAACGGCCCCGTCTAGTTTCGTTTAGAAATGTCGTTATGCACCGTGCATCACTTTTGCCGATTTAGCACTCATATTCCGTTTACTGTGGTGAGGTGACACCGGAAGGCTCCTAATTTGCTCGTCTCATCATAAACACCATTTCGAGACGTTTGGTGCCCAGCGGCCCGTCTAGTTTCGTTTAGAGTTACCATTATGCACCGTGCATCACTTTTGCCGATTTTGCACTCATATTCCGTTTACTGTGGTTAGGTGACACCGGAAGGCTCCTAATTTCCTCGTCTCATCATATACACCATTTCGAGAGGTTTGGTGCCTAACGGCCCCGTCTAGTTTCGTTTAGAGTTGTATTATGCACCGTGCATCACTTTTGTCGATTTTCACTCATATTCCGTTTACTGTGGTTAGGTGACACCGGAAGGCTCCTAATTTGCTCGTCACATCATATACACCATTTCGAGAGGTTTGGTGCCCACGGCCCCGTCTAGTTTCGTTTAGAAATGTCGTTATGCACCGTGCATCACTTTTGCCGATTTCACCACTCATATTCGTTTACTGTGGTTAGGTGACACCGGAAGGCTCTTAATTTGCTCGTCACATCATATACACCATTTCGAGACGTTTGGTGTCCAACGGCCCCGTCTAGTTTCGTTTAGAGTTGCCGTTATGCACCGTG
>CM034475.1:23480725-23504264 GCA_019925255.1 Litchi chinensis
AGAGTTGCCGTGTGACACCATGCAGCGCTTTTGCCGATTTTGCAATCATATTCCGTATACTATGGCTTAGTGGTCACGGGAGGCTCCTAATTTGTTCATCTCATGAAATACACCATTCCAAGGGATTTGGGGTCTAACGCATCCGTCTAATTTCGTTTAGAGTTGCTATGTGGCACCATGCAGCACCTTTACCGATTTTACACCCATATTCCGTTTACCATAACTTAGTGGCCGTGGAAGGCTCCTAATTTATTCATCTCATCAAATACTCCATTCCGAGGGATTTGGGGCCCAATGCACCCATTTATTTTCGTTTGGAGTTGTCATGTGGCACCATGCAGCACTTTTGCCGATTTTGCACTCATATTCCGTTTACGGTGGTTCAATGGCCACGGAAGGTTCTAATTTGCTCATCGCATCAAATACTCCAATCCAAGAGGTTTGGGGCCCAAAAAATTTATATATATAGGCATGCATTTATATAATTGCCTTTGAAGTTTGTTAGTTATTTACATGTTATGCCATCATATGAAATTTAATTAAATTGTCTTCCAATTATGCATCAATTTCATATCCTCCTCACTACTTTTATCAATTTGCACAATTCATGCAAATAATTTATTCTGTTCACTTTTATATAATAGTTACTTAATTTGTCATTGACTAATTCACCCTTTTTTGATATTGATCTCTTTATTTGTAGAAAAAGACTATTTTGCCCTTTATTGGATTTTCTTATTATAAATATTGATCATTTCTGTATTCTAACTTCTAATACTAAGGAATGAAATATCAAGAATAGGGGTTTATAAATTCTCCCATCCTTATAAAAATTTCATCCTCAAAATTTAAATTGCACACCTGTCTCTAATAATTGTGGATACTGGACGCGTATTTGCTCTTCGAGCTCCCAAGTAGCTTCTTGCGATCCGTGATTTAGCCATAACACTTTTACTAGGGGAATCACCTTGTGGCACAATACCTGATCCCTACGATCTAAGATCTCCACTGGTTGCTCTTCGTAGGTTAAATTTTCTTTCAATTGCACCGGTTGTTCCTTTAGTATGTGCGATTGATCGACTACATATTTGCATAGCATGGAGACGTGAAACACATCATGGATGTTTGCTTGTTTTGGTGGTAATTTCAAATGATATACCACCTCTCCTACTCTTGTCAATATTTCGTATGGCCCTATATACCATGGACTTAACTTTCCACGCTTCCTGAATCTTAAGACACCCTTCCATTGTGAGATTCATAAGAAAACTCTATCACCCACCTGAAATTCTAAATCTCTTCTTCGATTGTCCGCATAGCTCTTCTGTCTATCGCTTGCTATCTTCAATCGTTCTTTAATCACATTGATCTTCTCGATTGTAGCTTGGACAATCTCTGGGCCAATTAATCTCCTCTCACCTACTTCATCCCAACAAATCGGGGTTCTACACTTCCTACCATACAACGCTTCATACGGTGCCATGCCAATGCTAGACTGATAACTGTTGTTGTAGGCAAACTCAATTAAAGATAGGTGAATATCCAACTCCCTTTGAACTCCATCACACATGCTCTCAAAATGTCTTCAAGAGTTTGGATGGTTCATTTAGATTGACCATCTGTCTGAGGGTGAAAGGTCGTACTGAAACTTAATCTAGTGCCTATTGCTTCTTATAGCTTCGGCCAGAATCTAGAGGTAAATCTCGAATCTCTGTCTGACATAATGGACACCGATGCACTATGCAATCTTACTATCTCATCCACATATAACTGAGCTAATTTCTCTAGGGAATAAATGTTCTTGATAGCTAGGAAATAGGTGGATTTTGTTAATCTGTCAATTATCACCCATATAGCATCATGTCCGTTCTGAGTTTGCGAAAGTCCAACCACGAAATCCATAGTAATCCTTTCCCGCTTCCATTTGGGAATAGACAGAGGCTGTAATAAACCTGCTGGTTTCTGGTGCTCTGCTTTAATCTGTTGGTAGGTTAGACACTTAGATACAAACTCTGCTATTTCTCTCTTTATTCCTTTCCACTAGTAGTGGTCTTTTAGAGTCCGATGCATTTTGGTACTCCTTGGATGCATGGCATATGCTGATGAGTGAGCTTCCTCTATGATTTCTTTCTTCAAATCTCCTCTATTAGGCACACATTATCTTTGTCCCAGCACCAAGGTTCCATCACCCATCAAGGCAAAACTGCTCTACTGCTTAGCTTTTATTTCGCCTCTTAATTTTACCAAGTACGGATCCTGAGTTTGGAACTCTTAAACTCGGTCTACCAACACTGGACGAACATGAAATGCCGCTAGCAAGGCATCTGAATCCGTCGTTTCCAATCTGATACTCATAGATCTTAACTCTACTAGCATGGGTAAGTACTCTGCCTTCAGCTGGGTTAGAGAACTGGTAGGTTTTCTGCTCAGTGCATCTGCTATCACATTCGCCTTGCCTGAGTGGTACTCAATAGTGCAATCATAGTCTTTTATGAGTTCTACCCATCTTCTTTGTCTCGTATTTAACTCATTCTGAGAAAACAGGTACTGCAAGTTCTTGTGGTCAGTAAAGATTCTACAGGGTACCCCATAAAGGTAATGTCTCCAAATTCATTAGGCAAACACCAATGCCGCGAGTTCCAAGTCATGCGTTGGGTAGTTTATCTCATGTTTTTTCAGCTGTCTCGAAGCATAAGCTATCACTCGATCGTGTTGTATCAATACACAACCTAAGCCCTGTCTAAAGGCTTCATAATACACTGTAAACCCCTCACTTCCTGATGGAAGCATGAGCACTGGTGCCAAGGTCAACCTCTTTTTTAACTCATCAAAGCTGCTTTGGCATGCATCTGACCAAACGAACTTCTCTTCTTTTCTTGTCAATCTGGTTAAAGGAGTAGCAATCTTCAAGAACCCTTCTACGAATTTTCTATAATAGCCAACTAAGTCCAAAAAGCTTTTAACTTCTATCACGTTCGTAGGTGGTTTCCAATTCACTACAGCTTCTATTTTCTAGGGATCTAAGGATATCCTTTCTACTGACACTACATGTCCCAGAAATGCTACTCGATCTAGTCAAAATTGGCACTTGCTGAATTTTGCATAAAGCTGATGCTCCCTCAGTGTCCGAAGTATAATCCTCAAGTGCTTAGTGTGCTCCTCTCGACTACCTGAACTTACCAATATGTCATCTATGAACACAATTATGAACTTATCCAGTTAAGGTCTGAAAACTCTGTTCATCAAGTCCATAAAAGTTGCTGGGGCATTTGTCAAACCGAAAGGCATCACTAGAAACTCATAATGCCCGTAGCGAGTTCTGAAAGCCGTCTTAGAAACATCCTCTTTACACATCTTCAACTGATGATACCCCGACCGTAGATCAATCTTCGAGAATACCTTGGCTCATTGGAGCTGATCAAACAGATCATCTATTTGTGGTAGCGGATACTGATTTCTAATAGTGACCCTATTTAACTGTCAGTAGTCGATGCATAACCGAAGGCTCCTATCTTTCTTCTTCACAAACAACACTGGGGCTCCTCATGGTGATGTACTTGACTTAACGAACCCCTTATTCAATAGTTCTTCCATCTGGACCTTTAATTCTTTCAACTCTACGGGTGCCATCCGATATGGCGCCATCGAAATGGGCTCTGTACCAGGTGCTAGCTCTATTTCAAACTCTATCTCCCTGTCTGGTGGTAGCCCTGGAAGATCCTCTGGGAAAACATCTGGAAACTCACTGACCACTGGAACCTCAGCTAACTGTAACTAACCACCACTCGGTTCTAGTACATAAGCCAAATATCCCTGGCATACTTTTCGGAGCATCTATTTAACTTTCATCACACTTATCAAGCTTGTAGGAAGCACCTTCCTCACTCTGCAAAATATTACATTTGGCTCTCTAGATTTACTAAACTTAACTTCATTCCTGTAGCAATCAACTGTGGCACAGTGCTTTGACAGCCAATCCATGCCTAATATAACATTAAAGTCATAAATGTCGAGCACCATCAAGTCAGCCTCGAACTCATGATCTGCTATCCACACTCTACTTCCCATATAGACTCTATCCGCAATGAGTGAATCCCTTGTAAGAAGTGATACTACCATACTACACTCAGTCGGCCTCAACTTTATCCCAATTCTATCAATGAAATCCCTAGAGACAAAGGAATGGGTGGCTCTTGGGTCCACTAGTACATGTGCATCTGTGTCGAATAGGGAAATAGTACTTGTGACAACCTTCGGAGCTGCATCAGCCGCCTGCTGAGTCATTGTATATACTCTCGCAGCCTGACTATAGGGTTACTAGGCTATGCTCGGGGTGGTACAATCCGGCTGGGTCCACTACTGGGCTGCTTTGGGTGTAAGCCTTTATTCTCCTTCTTCGAACTTCCTAGTATTGAAGGGTAGATTAGGTGGCGAAAATATTAAATTTTCTAAATAACCTTATTAGAAGTGAGAATACAATATAATAAAGGTTAAGAAATTAATTTAACGCTCAATGAATGCAAAAAAAAAAAAAAAAACCCTAAAGGAAGGGCAAAATGGTTATTTTGCCAAACGAAGAGTCTTATATATAAATAGAAGTAATTAGAATCAATTAGCTGTGGAGATTATGAAAATTCATAAAAGTTAATAGGATGTTATGAGATTATTATAAAGAGGGGGATATTTTGATAAATTGTTAAATAATGGCATGAGTTGTAAATAAGTGAAAGTCTATATATATATATATATGTAAGTGTTAGTCATGACACTTAGTAAATTTTTTGAAAACAAGATGCAAAGCTGTGACATTGAGAGAGGGAGAGTGTGAGTGACGGTAATCAAGAGGAAGAGAAGAGAGTTTCCAACCAATCTTTATTCAAGCTTCAACCCATGACTCTAGAGTGTTTTTCAAGCTAAACCAACAACCCTAAGCAAGAAATAAGGTAAGATATCATCCTCTCTCTCAACTTTGATGATAGTTGGAATGATATGAGTATGATAATAGTTGTGTTGTTGTAGTAGGTTGTGATAGGTGTTTTGTAAACCCCTAGCCTCGATTCATAACCTCTTAGTGTTAAAAGATGGATTAGAGAGGTAAAATAAATCTCTACATTAGATTAATTGAATTTCATAGTGTTAGAGATTTATCAACTTAAGATTGACGACGAAATTCGTCAATTATAAAAGTTAAGTAACATTATAATATAATCAAGTTAGTGTTAAGTTAAATCGATTCATCGATTTCGTGAACGCCATTTTGGGAGTTTCACAACAACCAAATTAACAAGAAAAAGATCAATGAAGAGTAAAATAATTCATCCATAGATAAGCGATTGATGATAATCAAAATAAATCAAAGGACAAGCTTGATATTCCATAGAACATCAATAAGATATATAAACAAGACACTTAGAAGCCAAGTAGACAAGTGAAGAGTGCAAAGCTACCATAAAACTCAAAAACCAAAGTGATTCCCGTATAGAGTAGAGGAGGAGAGAAAATGATGGTCAAACAACTTTAAAATGAGACTTAAGTGACATTTTCATGAAGGCTAATCATATATATTGAACATTTAGCAAGATTTTAGCAAGAAAAGATGAAAATAAGTGTGAAACAAAGAAGAAAACAGCAGCTACCATAAAAGAGAACAAAGCTGGCAGCAGTGAAAAGAAAAGAGAAATGGAGAGGAATTGTGTGAAATTAAAAAGAGATGGGGCAAGGATGCAAATTAGAGAAGTAAGAGTAGTATATAAGCAACACTTTGGTGAAACTTTTCAGCAAACAAAACCCATTTTCGTGCCTCCATTCAGCTGCAACAGTGAAGCCCCAGAACAGAGCAGCAGACAAGCACACTGCAAGGCAGGAACTGCAGCAGGGAAAAGTGGAAGGAGGAGAGCCCATCCAGCCCTTCTGAACCTCTAATCTCCCTCTCTAAACCCTCTTCTAAGTCCTCTCAATCCTCTAAGTCAAGTACCAAGTAAGATATCATTGAATCTTCTCCTTATTGAGTTTAAAAGTGCAGTAGAGCTGCTGGAAATTTTCTGTGCAGAATTTGTTGTATGTTGTTGGAGGTTTTGCACTAGAAATGGTGTCAAAACCTAAGTGATTGTTATATAACCTTAGAGGATGTGTTTGTGGGTGTAAATGGTAGCTTAGGGTTTGATTTATGGGTTGTTATAGGCTTGAGAATCATAGAAACGAAAATTTGTTTTTCACACACACAAACTAGTTGATGAAAGTTTTGAGTGAATTGTTAGTGTTCAAATGGACAAGTAATAATTATGTGTGTGTTATGAGCATATTAGACAGTAAATAAGCTCTGAAAATTTGAGGTTTTGAAACCAAGTGTGAGCATAAAAATGATTAGAAAAGGATAGGAAAGCATGTAGGAATAAAGAGAAGCTCAAGAGAGCTAGTTTTGACAATATTAGTGATTCCCGTACTCAAATTTGAGCTAGAGGAGACCTGACCATATTTGGCTTATTTGGGGATGTTCTACACCTCAAATGATGCCTAGGAACCATAGAAAACCATAGGTTTTGGAACGGATCGAATCCGATAAAAATTGTGCAAGTTATGCACAAAATAGTGCCGTTAGAGCTTTGAGAAGTGAAACGGCTATCCGAATGCAATTTTTATTTCATGGTTTGAGTTTGATTCATCATTATTAGTTAAATGAAGCTTAGCTATGGAATAAAATCTAGCGTCGCTAACTCGAAACCAAGAGTTTGCAAAACGGGCACTTAATTGCGCCCGAAAGTGTCCAAAACGGACGTTTTTCTTAGATTTGACATAGCAAACGATGGAGTTTCTCGACGAAACTTTACGGGCGACTTAGTTATGTGATAAGGAGACGCTAGAAAAAGGAACGGAGGTGAAACCATGGCTGGTTTCAATTCTGTTTTTTTTGGTCAACCGAATAATTAAAAAGTTGACTTTTTGTTTTAAGCTTTTGGAGACCAAACGAAACATATGGGGATGATCCTAGGGGTCTAGAAGTAAAACTTTTACAAAGAAATCGAAGTTAGAGAGTTTCGGTTGAGTTAGAAACAAGTTAGAAGATTATATAAAGAAAATGGGTCTTAGTTGAGATTATTAACCTTGAAGTTGAGATTCTCAACTTTTCAAATTATCACTAGTAATGATGAGATCATGTTGTGTAGGTGACGAGCACGTGAGCGGCGTCCAGGAGCCTCGTCGAGACGCTTGACGCGGCCTTGAGGTAAGTGGTTCGCCACTTAAGATCTCTTTCAATTTCATGTAATTGGTTGATGTTGATAATGAAAATGGTAGTTAAGTAATCTAAAAAGAAAATAGTTGAAATGAGAGTTTTCAGAAGTTTCAAAATGAGTTAGTTTTGTGCTTTTGGCACTAAATAAATATAGTTGTAAAACCCATGTATATCCCTTAAGATATAATGAGATTTAGCACTACGTGACGACGCAGTAAATTCCGTCCGTAGTCGCTCAGGTTAGAGAAAAGTTAGCACTACGCGACGATGCAGAAAATTCCGTCCGTAGTTGCTCAGTTTCATAGAAAGTATAAGCGCTACGTTGCGATGCAGACAATTCCGCACGTAGTTGGCTATTGTTATAGTTTGGCACTACTTGGCGATGCAGTAAATTCCGCTCGTAGTTGCCCAGAGTTCTAGCACTACAATTGCGATGCAGAAAATCCCGCATTGTAGTTGCTCAGTGATAAGCTTTAGCGCCCTACGTGCGATGCAGTAAATTCCGTAACGTAGTGGTTGAGATGACTTAGTAAGCTTCACGTTGGCGTTAGTTCTAATCGCCCGTGATGGACAGAAATATTTAAAGGATATACATGGGAGTTTTGAAAGAAATCATAAAACAAATGATAAATCGCCATGTTAGTATATGTGATATTATATTTCTGTTGCACTAACTTGTTTGTTTATTTTGTAGCTATTTATATTTCGTGGTGTGCCACCGCAGACGATAGGACGTCACCATTTTGTTGGGTATATATATAGGTGGGAGATTCATGACATGTGATGATGTATAACTTATGTATGAAATGGATATGTAATTGAGAAACACATAGTCATATTTTGAAATTGTATATTTGTAAATATTCATGCATTTTATATATATGATGCATCTAGATATATTCTACTTGAGTTGTTCTTATAAATTGAGAATTTAGTGTTGATATTGCATGTTTGTTGAAAAATGATGATGATTATTGCATGTTTGAGAATAAAGAAGTTGGGAGGAATTGAGATTTTAGTCAAAGTGTAAATTTATTGACAGGTAAATTTTGGATTATCAAAAATGCAGCCGTTATGCTGCCGAAAATTTTATAAAAATATTTGAACCAAAGGTTGCAAAAAAATTTTATCACTCCCAACTAGTTTAAAAGAAAACTGAATTTTTGAGTTTAAACGAGTAAACCGGTTGAAGAAAGTTAGGGTTCGCTTCTCGGATTTCTTCGATCCGACGAGTCGGTTTCGAGGAGTCCGTTGAAGTGCCCGGCAGGATCCTCCAGACAAGAGCCTAGATAAGGTCTGGGAAGGGTCCTGTCAAGTTGGTATCAGAGCCCGGTTCTCGTTCAGTTGAAAGAAAGTTTTAAGAGAAAAGTTTGAGCTATTTCGCACAAATTGTGTGCTAGTTATGCTTAAGGCATTAAGTTATTTTGTGCACGCATCATTTTTCAGATTTTAAGAGTTATGCTTTCATCGATTGCATAAGCTAAAGCATAAGTTATAGTACTTGAATTCAGCATGTTATGAATGTGCATCAAAGTGAGCTTTTAAGTAAAGTTCATGCATTAAATTGTGAGTTAAATATTGCATGAAATTATCATGCCAGATTATATTGAGTTAGTTGCTGAACTTGAAATTTTTGATTTGTGGCTATTAGTGTACTAGTACACATTTAGCTATGCAGCGTCGAGATCGTCCGAGGACGAGACAGGCAGCCGCAGAGGCACCCACACCAGATAGAGAGCAGGTTGACGAGTCTGTCAACGTGCCAGAGAGTTCTTCCCATCTAGAGCCATCACAGTCAGTACGACCAGAGCCTGTCCCAGGACATATTCCCGGGCAGATGGAACAGATGGCGCAGATGCTAGCAGCGGCCCTTCAGCAGCCGCGAGAGTCTGGGATATCGATTGAGCGCGCCCGTAAATTAGGCGCGAAGCCGTATGATGGTAGCGGAGATCCGGAGAGAGCGTTGTCTTGGATAGAGACAAATGAGGAGATCTTTCAGATTATGGGGTGTACAGAGGAGCAGAGCGTCTCCTATTCCGCCTTCTTACTTAAAGATCGCGCCAAGGATTGGTGGAAGGCGCATCAGAGAGCACACCCAGAGGGAGTCACATGGGCTGAGTTCAAGAGAGAATTTACAGAGAGATTTTTCCCTAAAAGCTATAAAGATGCCAAAGTTGAAGAGTTTTATAGATTGGAGCAGGGGAGCTCCTCAGTGTCAGAGTATGAAAAGAAGTTTTCAGAGTTGATCCGTCTAGTTCCTTTCTTTGCAGAGAATGAGGAGGAAAAGATCAACAGATTTATGGCAGGTCTTAACCCTGCAGTTAGGACCATTGTGACATCTGCATCACATACACGGTATGGACAGCTGGTGGAGGCAGCCACCAGAGTTGAGCAGAGCGCACAGACCGCGTTGAAGTCAAAGTCACAATTCAGTCAGAAGCGAGCTGGACCGGTAGCCATCAGGGAGAGTCCAGCAAAGTACCCAAGAGTGGTCAGCGCCCAGCATGGTCACAGAGTCGGCAACAGAGCCAGAGACCCCAGACCAGCCAGAGTTCAGTACGGTCGTCAGCAGGGTCTAGGAGCCAGCAGAGCTGGAGGAGCCGACCAGTGTGCAGCAGATGTGGCCGGTCGCATCCCGGTGAGTGCCTTCAGGGCAGGACCGGGTGTTTCAGATGTGGCCAGGAGGGCCATTTTATGAGAGACTGTCCTAGTGCAGTGGCATCGAGTCCGTCTGAGGCCATATCTACAGCTCAGGGGCAGACCAGTGGGAGTCGTGGACCCGATAGGGGAGGCCCCCAGACTAGAGGAGCTACTAGTGCATGGCAGCCTAGTGGCGGAGCAGGTAGAGGCATACCCCCTGGAGGACAGCCTAGTAGACCACCCAGAGCATCGACAGGTAGACCTCGCAGTCAGGCCGCCAGAGTATATACGGTGACCCAGCAGGCGGCAGATGCTACACCAGATGTGGTCACAGGTACCATTTCTTTATTTGATACTGATGCTCATGTATTGGTGGACTCAGGAGCCACCCATTCTTTTATTTCTCGAGAGTTCATAGATAGAGTCGGGATAGAGATGAGACCGACCGAGTGTAGTATGGTAGTGTCACTTCCCACGGGTGATTCGCTTATTGCGGATAGAGTCTACATGGGAAGCAAAGTGACTATAGCAAGTCATGAATTCGAGGCTGATCTAATAGTACTCGATATTCATGACTTTGACATCATTTTGGGCATGGATTGGCTAGCTAAACATCGCGCTACCGTAGATTGCTACAGGAAAGAGGTCCAGTTCAGTCAGCCTGAGGAACCGAAGGTGATCTTTTATGGAGAGAGGAAGATACTCTCTACAAGTTTAATCAATGTGATACAAGCAAACAAGATGCTCCGTAAAGCATGCCAGGGGTACTTGGTGTATGCAATAGAATCTGGCAGCAGTGAGATGCAGTTGGCAGAAGTTCCTGTGGTGAACGAGTTCTTTGATGTATTTCCCGAGGACCTACCAGGGTTACCGCCGGACAGAGAGATTGAGTTCGAGATTGAGCTAGCACCTGGCACAGAGCCCATCTCTATAGCACCGTACCGGATGGCACCAGCAGAGCTAAAAGAATTGAAGGTGCAAATGGAAGAATTGTTGAGTAAAGGCTTCGTTAAGACGAGTACATCACCGTGGGGAGCTCCGGTGTTGTTTGTTAAGAAGAAAGATGGGAGCCTTCGTTTATGCATCGATTATAGACAGCTCAACAAAGTAACCATCCGGAATCAGTATCCATTGCCAAGAATCGATGATCTATTTGATCAACTACAGGGAGCTAAGGTCTTTTCGAAGATAGATTTACGATCGGGGTATCATCAGCTGAAGGTGCGTAGGGAAGATGTTCCCAAGACGGCCTTCAGAACTAGATATGGGCATTATGAGTTTTTGGTGATGCCATTCGGCCTAACCAACGCTCCAGCAGCCTTTATGGATTTGATGAATCGTGTCTTCAGACCTTATTTAGACAAGTTCGTCATAGTCTTCATCGATGATATCCTGGTATATTCAGGTAGTAAAGAGGAGCATGCAGAGCACCTGAGGATAGTATTACAAACTCTGAGAGAGCATCAACTTTATGCAAAGTTCAGCAAGTGCCAGTTTTGGCTAGACCGCGTGGCATTTTTGGGGCATGTGGTATCCGCCGAGGGTATTTCAGTAGATCCTCAGAAAATAGAGGCCATTGTAGACTGGAAACCACCTACAAACGTAACAGAAGTCAGAAGTTTCTTGGGTTTAGCTGGTTACTACAGAAAGTTCGTAGAAGGGTTCTCAAAGATAGCTACTCCACTGACCAAGTTAACAAGAAAGGAAGAGAAGTTCATCTGGTCAGAAGCTTGTCAAAATAGTTTTGATGAGTTAAAGCAAAGACTGACTACTGCACCAGTGCTTACACTCCCCTCAGGAAGTGAGGGATTTACAGTATATTGCGATGCCTCCAGGCAAGGTTTAGGTTGTGTGTTGATGCAGCATGATAGAGTGATAGCTTATGCTTCAAGGCAATTAAAGAAGCATGAAGTAAACTATCCAACACACGACTTAGAATTAGCGGCCGTAGTGTTCGTTTAAGAATATGGCGACATTATCTCTATGGAGTACCTTGCAGGATCTTTACTGATCACAAAAGTCTGCAGTATCTGTTCTCACAGAAAGATTTGAACATGAGACAGAGGAGGTGGATAGAACTCATCAAAGACTATGACTGCACCATTGAATACCACCCAGGCAAGGCAAATGTAGTAGCAGATGCGCTAAGCAGGAAGCCCTCTAGTTCCCTAGCTCAGCTTAAAGTAGAATACTTGCCGATGCTAGTAGAACTGAGATCTATGGGGGTCAGTTTAGAGACAGCAGAGTCAGGTGCTCTAGTAGCAGCTTTTCATGTTCGGCCAGTATTAGTGGACAGGGTTAGGGACTTGCAAGCTCAAGACCCTTATTTGATGAAATTGAGAAGCAAGATAGAGGCTGGACAACCGAGCAGCTTTACCTTACGAGGTGATGGGACACTAGTGTTGGGCCAGAGATTATGTGTCCCAGATGTAATAGAGTTGAAGAAAGAAATCATGGAAGAGGCACACTCATCAGCATATGCGATGCATCCAGGGAGTACTAAGATGTATCGGACTCTGAGAGACCACTACTGGTGGAGAGGTATGAAGAGAGAGATAGCAGAGTTCGTATCTAAGTGCCTAACTTGTCAACAAATCAAGATTGAGCATCAGAAACCTGCAGGTTTACTACAGCCTTTATCCATTCCTGAGTGGAAATGGGAAAGGATCACGATGGATTTCGTGACAGGACTTCCCAGGACACAGCGTGGACATGATGCTATTTGGGTTATTGTGGATAGATTGACGAAGTCGGCCCACTTCATTGCTACTAATAATACCTATTCCCTAGAAAGATATGCACAGTTGTATGTAGATGAGATTGTAAGGCTACATGGTGCACCAGTGTCCATTGTATCAGACAGAGATCCTCGCTTCACTTCTCGATTCTGGCCGAAGCTACAAGATGCTATGGGCACCAGATTACACTTCAGTACTGCTTTTCACCCACAGACAGATGGCCAATCAGAGAGAACCATTCAGACTCTCGAAGACATGTTGAGAGCCTGTGTGATGGAGTTTAAGGGAAGCTGGGATAATTACCTAGCATTGATAGAGTTTGCCTACAACAATAGTTATCAGTCTAGTATTGGTATGGCACCCTATGAGGCGTTGTATGGCAGAAAGTGTAGAACCCCAGTCTGTTGGGACGAAGTGGGGGAGAGAAGATTAATTGGCCCAGAGATTGTCCAAGATACAACCGAGAAAGTAAATATGATAAGAGAGCGGTTGAAGATAGCAAGCGACAGGCAGAAAAGCTATGCGGACAATCGAAGACGAGATCTGAAATTTGAAATGGGTGATCAAGTATTCCTACGAGTCTCGCCTTGGAAGGGTATTTTGAGATTCGGGAAGCGTGGAAAGTTGAGTCCACGATACATAGGCCCCTATGAGATAGTAGACAAGGTAGGTGAAGTGGCTTATCGATTGAGGCTACCATCAGAGTTAGCCAACATCCATGATGTGTTCCACGTCTCTATGCTACGCAAGTATATAGCTGACCCTTCACATATTCTTAAAGAGCAACCGATTCAGTTGAAGGAAAACTTGACCTACGAGGAGCATCCAGTAGAAATCCTAGATCGTAGAGATCAAGTGTTGCGTAATAAGGTGATTCCGCTAGTGAAGGTGCTATGGCGAAATCATGGGGCAGAAGAGGCTACATGGGAGCCCGAAGCACAGATGCGTGCCCAATACCCTCAGTTGTTTGAATAAGGTACGCAGTTTCAAATTTCGAGGACGAAATTTTTATAAGGGGGGAAGAAATTGTAAACCCCTAGCCTCGATTCATAACCTCTTAGTGTTAAAAGATGGATTAGAGAGGTAAAATAAATCTCTACATTAGATTAATTGAATTTCATAGTGTTAGAGATTTATCAACTTAAGATTGACGACGAAATTCGTCAATTATAAAAGTTAAGTAACATTATAATATAATCAAGTTAGTGTTAAGTTAAATCGATTCATCGATTTCGTGAACGCCATTTTGGGAGTTTCACAACAACCAAATTAACAAGAAAAAGATCAATGAAGAGTAAAATAATTCATCCATAGATAAGCGATTGATGATAATCAAAATAAATCAAAGGACAAGCTTGATATTCCATAGAACATCAATAAGATATATAAACAAGACACTTAGAAGCCAAGTAGACAAGTGAAGAGTGCAAAGCTACCATAAAACTCAAAAACCAAAGTGATTCCCGTATAGAGTAGAGGAGGAGAGAAAATGATGGTCAAACAACTTTAAAATGAGACTTAAGTGCCATTTTCATGAAGGCTAATCATATATATTGAACATTTAGCAAGATTTTAGCAAGAAAAGATGAAAATAAGTGTGAAACAAAGAAGAAAACAGCAGCTACCATAAAAGAGAACAAAGCTGGCAGCAGTGAAAAGAAAAGAGAAATGGAGAGGAATTGTGTGAAATTAAAAAGAGATGGGGCAAGGATGCAAATTAGAGAAGTAAGAGTAGTATATAAGCAACACTTTGGTGAAATTTTTCAGCAAACAAAACCCATTTTCGTGCCTCCATTCAGCTGCAACAGTGAAGCCCCAGAACAGAGCAGCAGACAAGCACACTGCAAGGCAGGAACTGCAGCAGGGAAAAGTGGAAGGAGGAGAGCCCATCCAGCCCTTCTGAACCTCTAATCTCCCTCTCTAAACCCTCTTCTAAGTCCTCTCAATCCTCTAAGTCAAGTACCAAGTAAGATATCATTGAATCTTCTCCTTATTGAGTTTAAAAGTGCAGTAGAGCTGCTGGAAATTTTCTGTGCAGAATTTGTTGTATGTTGTTGGAGGTTTTGCACTAGAAATGGTGTCAAAACCTAAGTGATTGTTATATAACCTTAGAGGATGTGTTTGTGGGTGTAAATGGTAGCTTAGGGTTTGATTTATGGGTTGTTATAGGCTTGAGAATCATAGAAACGAAAATTTGTTTTTCACACACACAAACTAGTTGATGAAAGTTTTGAGTGAATTGTTAGTGTTCAAATGGACAAGTAATAATTATGTGTGTGTTATGAGCATATTAGACAGTAAATAAGCTCTGAAAATTTGAGGTTTTGAAACCAAGTTTGAGCATAAAAATGATTAGAAAAGGATAGGGAAGCATGTAGGAATAAAGAGAAGCTCAAGAGAGCTAGTTTTGACAATATTAGTGATTCCCGTACTCAAATTTGAGCTAGAGGAGACCTGACCATATTTGGCTTATTTGGGGATGTTCTACACCTCAAATGATGCCTAGGAACCATAGAAAACCATAGGTTTTGGAACGGATCGAATCCGATAAAAATTGTGCAAGTTATGCACAAAATAGTGCCGTTAGAGCTTTGAGAAGTGAAACGGCTATCCGAATGCAATTTTTATTTCATGGTTTGAGTTTGATTCATCATTATTAGTTAAATGAAGCTTAGCTATGGAATAAAATCTAGCGTCGCTAACTCGAAGCCAAGAGTTTGCAAAACGGGCACTTAATTGCGCCCGAAAGTGTCCAAAACGGACGTTTTTCTTAGATTTGACATAGCAAACGATGGAGTTTCTCGACGAAACTTTACGGGCGACTTAGTTATGTGATAAGGAGACGCTAGAAAAAGGAACGGAGGTGAAACCATGGCTGGTTTCAATTCTGTTTTTTTTGGTCAACCGAATAATTAAAAAGTTGACTTTTTGTTTTAAGCTTTTGGAGACCAAACGAAACATATGGGGATGATCCTAGGGGTCTAGAAGTAAAACTTTTACAAAGAAATCGAAGTTAGAGAGTTTCGGTTGAGTTAGAAACAAGTTAGGAGATTATATAAAGAAAATGGGTCTTAGTTGAGATTATTAACCTTGAAGTTGAGATTCTCAACTTTTCAAATTATCACTAGTAATGATGAGATCATGTTGTGTAGGTGACGAGCACGTGAGCGGCGTCCAGGAGCCTCGTCGAGACGCTTGACGCGGCCTTGAGGTAAGTGGTTCGCCACTTAAGATCTCTTTCAATTTCATGTAATTGGTTGATGTTGATAATGAAAATGGTAGTTAAGTAATCTAAAAAGAAAATAGTTGAAATGAGAGTTTTCAGAAGTTTCAAAATGAGTTAGTTGTGTGCTTTTGGCACTAAATAAATATAGTTGTAAAACCCATGTATATCCCTTAAGATATAATGAGATTTAGCACTACGTGACGACGCAGTAAATTCCGTCCGTAGTCGCTCAGGTTAGAGAAAAGTTAGCACTACGCGACGATGCAGAAAATTCCGTCCGTAGTTGCTCAGTTTCATAGAAAGTATAAGCGCTACGTTGCGATGCAGACAATTCCGCACGTAGTTGGCTATTGTTATAGTTTGGCACTACTTGGCGATGCAGTAAATTCCGCTCGTAGTTGCCCAGAGTTCTAGCACTACAATTGCGATGCAGAAAATCCCGCATTGTAGTTGCTCAGTGATAAGCTTTAGCGCCCTACGTGCGATGCAGTAAATTCCGTAACGTAGTGGTTGAGATGACTTAGTAAGCTTCACGTTGGCGTTAGTTCTAATCGCCCGTGATGGACAGAATATTTAAAGGATATACATGGGAGTTTTGGAAAGAAATCATAAAACAAATGATAAATCGCCATGTTAGTATATGTGATATTATATTTCTGTTGCACTAACTTGTTTGTTTATTTTGTAGCTATTTATATTTCGTGGTGTGCCACCGCAGACGATAGGACGTCACCATTTTGTTGGGTATATATATAGGTGGGAGATTCATGACATGTGATGATGTATAACTTATGTATGAAATGGATATGTAATTGAGAAACACATAGTCATATTTTGAAATTGTATATTTGTAAATATTCATGCATTTTATATATATGATGCATCTAGATATATTCTACTTGAGTTTGTTCTTATAAATTGAGAATTTAGTGTTGATATTGCATGTTTGTTGAAAAATGATGATGATTATTGCATGTTTGAGAATAAAGAAGTTGGGAGGAATTGAGATTTTAGTCAAAGTGTAAATTTATTGACAGGTAAATTTTGGATTATCAAAAATGCAGCCGTTATGCTGCCGAAAATTTTATAAAAATATTTGAACCAAAGGTTGCAAAAAAATTTTATCACTCCCAACTAGTTTAAAAGAAAACTGAATTTTTGAGTTTAAACGAGTAAACCGGTTGAAGAAAGTTAGGGTTCGCTTCTCGGATTTCTTCGATCCGACGAGTCGGTTTCGAGGAGTCCGTTGAAGTGCCCGGCAGGATCCTCCAGACAAGAGCCTAGATAAGGTCTGGGAAGGGTCCTGTCATGTTTTACACTTAAAACAAGTGTAGAACCCTAAGTATATAATATAGAAGCTTAGATGGCATGTTATAGGGTATGGATGTTAGGCTAGGGTTTGTGGATGGTAAACTTTGAAGTGTGATTTAAAGCAATGAAATGTCAAATAAGTTGTAGATAAGTTATTTGATAAAATAATTGAGAGAAATTAACATGTAAAAATTGAAAAGAACTACACATTGAAGAGAATGTGTGGGTGTTACAACATATGTAAAATATGTATTACTATTGTGTTTTGATCCAAATAAGCTTAAATTCACACATAATAAAAGTTAGAAAAACATATAGAAGTGATAGAATTGTCAAAGGAGTGGTATAGAGTTAAGTTGAGAATCCTGAGCTAGATGAAGGGGCTGTGATGATCTGCACTCTTCGAGCTTATTCAGGGTTGTTCTAGACCTCAAAACATGCCTAGGGGTCATAGCAAACCATAGAAATTGGAAGGGAACGATTCCGATAAAATTTGAGAAAGTTATGAGTAAAATAGTACATTTAGAGAGTCGTAAAGTAAAATGTGAATGTAAATGCATTCTTCGATGCATGAAATGAATGTATTTGATCATAATTAAGTAAAAGAACCTTAGATACGAAGGAAATGACATCGTCACTTGTTCGATGCAAAAATATGCATAAAAAAGTGTGGAAAAATATGTGTTTTTCATAGGTTTCAACCCCCTATACTTAGAATTTTTCGAAACCGTTTTACGGGTGACCTAAGTGCTAGTTAGAGAGATGATTAAAGTGAAAACAGAGCAAAGTAAATCGCTAGGATAGGCCCTATCATAGCCTCAAGTTTAGGGGGTCCAAAAACGATGATTTTGCATTCCGGGCTTCCGACGACCATTTTAAGCATTCCGAAGTGTCCCTAGGTGATAATAATTAAGGCCTGTGTGAAGACATCAAAATTAGAGAGTCTCGATTGAGTTAAAATCGAGTTGGGAATGTTATAGTGTAAAGGGTTGTCAATAGAGAAAATTGTATCGAAAATGTTATTTTAAGTTTTGAATTATGTAATTGAGCAAGGGATGATAAGAAATTGACTTTTAGGTGACGAGCGAGCGAGCGAAGCACGAGAGACTCGTTGAGACGCTTGACTAGAGCTTACGTGGGTTGAGGTAAGTGTCTTACCACTTGCGTCTGACAGGACCCAAACCAGACCTTATTTAGGCTCTCTTCTGGAGGATCCTGCCGGGCACTTCAACGGACTTCTTGAACCCGACTCGTCGGATTGAAGAAACTCGAGAAGCGAGCCCCTAACTTTCTTAGCCGGTTTACTCGTTTAAACTTAAGAACTTGGTTTTCTTAAAAACAGTTGGGAGTGATAAAATTTTTCGCGATTTCATTTCAAAAAGATTTTATAAAAATTTCAGCAGCATAACAGCTGCATTTTTAACAAATCTAAAATTTTACCTGCGAGTAAACAAACACTTCGACTATAATTTCATTTCCTCCCAACTTCTTTATCCATAATCATGCAATATCACTGCAAATTTCTCAATCAACAAGCATGGAATTATAATATAATGTACAACTATATATATCTACATGAAAATCCATCACTAATCACCAAAATATTTACAACTATACAATACAAATGCAAGTGTGTTTTCACATGTAATATAGTCAATCATATACACGAATTTACACAAGCATCTTGCATGACTTGCCCACCTATATATATATATATATATATGTACAACAAAATGTCGTCGTCCTATCCAACGATAGCACGCAATGGAAGGTAAATGAGCTACACAACAATTAAACAAGTTAGTGTAACAAGATCACATAATATAATAGGTAACAATATAATAAACTAAAATCTTAGTCATTTTCAAAACTTTCAAAATCTTAATATCTTCTTTCAGAATCCCCATGTATACCCTCAAAGTACTCTATCCATCATGGGCGATTTTATTTAATGCCAACGTGAAGCTACTACGGCATCTCAACCAATACGATATGGAATTTACTGTATCGCACATAGGGTGATAAAACTTATAACTGAGCAACAACAATACGAAATTTTCTGCATCGCAAGTGTAGTACTAAAACTCTGGGCGACTACGAGCTGAATTGTCTGCATTGCAACGTAGCACTATACTTTCTAAGAAAACTGAGCAACTACGGACAAAATTTTCTGCATCGTCGTGTAGCACTAACTTCTCTATAATCTGAGCAACTACGGACGGAATCTTGCTTGATCGTCCACCTTTCTCTGCTACCGTCCAAGCTCACTTCTGCTGTCCTGTTTTTCTTTTTCACACCAGAAAGCTTCTGTTTTGCTTCTAAAGTCACGACCTCACCTCTTCTTTTTGTCCAAAAACTTCTCTAAGTGTTGTATTTATACTATTAACACTTCCCTAAATTGCCTTCATGCCCCATTTTCTTTTAATTTCACGCCAAACCCCCTTTCTTCCCTACATCTCACGACAACTTACTTCTTTTAATTTTTCTGGCAGCCTTGCACTCTTCACTTGTCAATTTTGCTTCTAATTGATTTGTTTATATATCTCATTAAAGATTTATAAAATGTCAAGTTTGTCCCTTAACTTGTTTGGTCTATCATTCTTAGTTAAATGTTAAGTTAATTTATTTTTAACTACTAATTTTACATAATATTTTCTCTAGTTTTTATTTTTGAATTCAAACGTATCATCACTTGATTATAGACAAACTATTTTACTCTTACTAATGTTTATTGTTGTGAAATTCTAGAATGAGCATTCGCTCTTCGATAACTCGATTTAGATTCACACTAACTAGATTTATTAACTAGATTTATTATTTAAACTTCACAATCTAGTTTCAATTGTTAGGAAGTTAAAATCGGAACTAGGGGTTTACAGCGTCTATTTCTATTTCTATTTTAAGCTTTGCATATTGTTGTTAAACAATAACAAAAATGATTTTCAAATTCTAAATACAAGTTTTGAGCATGTGAGTTCCTTATGGAATTCATAAAGTGAAGGAAATCAACTCAAAGTCGCTTTCAAAATATTTGAATCGAGAAAGTTTTAAGAGTTTGAAAAGCAAGAGATTTTGTGCTTTTGCACTTAACGAAAATAGTTTCAAAAACCATGTATATGCCCTCAGAATATATGAGATGTAGCACTACGTGACAATGTAGAAAATTCTGTCCGTAGTCGCTTAATTTACAAAGTGTTTTAGCACTACGTGACGACGAAGAAAATTTCGTTCGTAGATGCTCAGTTTTCTAGAGTATCGAGCGCTACGTTGCTACGTAAACAATTCCGCATGTAGTTATTTAGATTCACAGTTTGGCACTACGTAGCGATGCAGCACATTCTGCTCGTAGTCCCCCAGAATTATGAATTTTAAAGTTAAAATTTGTACAACTAGGGTTACTCGAGCTGGAGCTGCCTGAGTAAGAGCAGGAGCTGGAGTTATTTCTGCTTGCGAGGCAGAGGTGGGAGCTGATGTTTCTGCCTGCGAGGTGGTGGCAAGAGTTGGAGCTGATTGAGCAGCAGGTGCACCTTCCTCCTCGATAGGAATTTTGAGAATAGAAGGAAGCTCTAGCTCTTCTAGGCTCAATATGTCATTCTCACTATCAATCAATGGAGAATCTTCGTGGGGAGCGAGGCCATGAGCCTGTAGAAGGGCAGTATCAAATTGGTTACTGACGCTCGCTCCACCTGAATTTGCGAACACTTCAAGAGCCCCTTTCTCCTCATCGCTGAGAGGAGTCTTGTCCATTTTAAGTTCTGCGAAGCAAAATATATAAAAAAAAAGAGTAAAAATATATATATATATATATATATTTAGCTCGCTAAAGATTCATCTCTACATACCTGGGCTTAAGACAAAGCTGAAATTTTTAAGACCTGTAAAAGAAAGGCATGAGACAAAAAACCACTTCGTCTTGTATGCCCCTACGTTGGATTTGCCTTTAGCACCTCCTTGGGGCAAGAGGCTCTTGTACTCAGATGGACGAGCTGCGAGATAATGAATGTCATCTCGCTTTCCATCCTTGGGAGTATTTACAACCTTGATGTTGTAAAGGTATTGAATGATTTTTGGAGTGGGGGAGGAAGGTCGTTCCTAAGGAAGGCTAGAGTTAATGAGGTCAGGTGCGAGTATGAGTTCGGTGTCAACTAGAATGGTGCAAGCTTGACCGTGTTTAGGAATTGGATCAAGTAAGTAGGAATTAGGAACCTTAGCCCGTGTTCCAAGTGCTAAATACTGACAGCAATTTACCTCCAAGGAGGATAAGTTGCATGGCTTTCCAGAACAGGTGCTATTGCACGATAGCCTCTAGGGATATGGAATTGAAAGGTGAGTCCTAACACCTCGAAAAGATCTGCTGAAGACAAATGATGAGCAAACACCTTACGAGCTTCCCTCTCCTCTTGAGCTCGTAGCTCCTTCGCGAGCCAACAAGCTGCTTCTGAGGCGACCCGAGCTTCAGCCTGCTCCTCGCCTTGGGTTGCTTTAGTAACATTACGAGCTCCACTTGAAGACATCTATACCAAGGGGGTATGATTAGGTCGCAATGAACAGATTACTAATATGCTAAAAATTTTCTAAGTTTCCTATTTTGCAGATCACTCATGCAGTGGGGGGCTCGACCTATAAAGAAACAACCTACGAGCTAGAAGTCTACAAGTATCTAATCCAACAGTTCGCATGCATAACAGACCATAAACAGTAATCAAGTCACAGACAAACATGCTATAGGATCAAATCAACATAAGTTGAAAAGTCGTATTCAACAAGAAACCCAGAACGACAAAGATTCAACATCAAGAACACAACGTATCCAAACCATTTCAAACACAGAAAGCAAAATGCAACAACAATGCAACATCAACTCAATAAAGATAAATCATGAAACTAAAAGATTGAAGGTGAACAAAAACTTACCGTGAATCTTTGATGAAGGTGTGTAAAATGGTAACTGGAAGTGAAGATTCTGTAAGGAACCAATAAGAACGTTAAGAAACTTGGTGGCTTCAAGAGAAAATGAAAGATGAAAAAGAAAACGAAGGGGCTCCACCAGTTTATATAGGTGGACGAACTCAAACCCTAGCCGTTCGATCTAGGTGCTATATAACTGCCTTGGATTTGACGATATAGCGCGAGGTACAACTTTCTAATCATGTAGCCGTCAGTTGAAAGATGTGCACATTAAATGCGTGTGCACAAGACGTGCCAACATCGATTTAGTTATCGTTCAAATGATCGTCACGTGACGGCCCGATGTGACAGAATTTGAAAGGGCACGAAAACGGTAATTCAAGTTGGCTTATCAAAGAAGCTAGCTTTTACCAGCAAGCTCAAGCTCCCAACTCGTAGAACGAATTGAGAGCTGGGGGGCTGATGTTGTGTGCATTTTCTAGACTCACTAAATAGGTTGGTAAAAGCCTGATATAGACCTAGCAAGTCAACCTAAATGCAAAGGCCCAACAAATAAGCCCAGTTATCAATTCCAAGCCCAGTGACTCTACAAGCTCGCCCCAGCAAGCTCTTTAGCTCGCATCAGTAGTCGTTTCACAGCCTGGCTAGATTGTTGTGCAGCTTGTTCTATGCATAGCTCGCTCATCAGCGAGGTTCAGCTCGAGGTCGCTCAAGACAGTGTACAGCTCGCTCATTGACCAGTCAATGCAGAATCTTCCAGAATAGGCAATTACTCAATCTGATCGTGATTCTCTCATCAAAAACGGAAGTTAATTCAAATTCAAATTCAGTCAACGTTATCTCGAGATACTCGGGGCAGTTTCCTGATTCTGCTCCAACCAATTAGGAAGTGTATTTATTATGAAATTCTTTACCTATTTTAATTCTTCCAAACTGTAACACATCTCCTCTATAAATAGATGATGAATCCATTGTAACAGGGATGATACAAGCAATAACATACTGTCACTCTGCTGAATTATAGAGAAACAGTCGTGGACGTAGGCGCACTCGCTAAACCACGTAAAATATGTGTGTTGTTTCAGTTTTTGACCTTCTTATCTCCTATTTGTTCTTGGTTTTTATGCTTTTTCATATTGATTGCAGTTATTAGGCATTGAATTCTCGTCGTCGACTAGAAAATCACGTCGACATCATCACAACCCCTTCATTGAGCTCGGGATTCTCAACTTAGCTCAAAACTACTTCTTTGACAATTCTATCACTTCTATGAGTTTTTCTAACTTTTATTATGTGTGAATCTAAGCTTATTTGGATCAAAACACAATAATATTACACATTCCACATATGTCATGACACCCACACATTCTTCATCCAACACTCATTTCATTTTATTTTCACTATTTTCACTAAGCTACTCTCTTAGACAATTCAACAAACAATATGTGTGCAATTTGTTTGACATTTCACTTCCTCAAATCATCA
>CM034475.1:23504764-23554180 GCA_019925255.1 Litchi chinensis
TTCTTCCCCCCTTATAAAAATTTCGTCCTCGAAATTTAAATTGCATACCTTATTCAAATAACTGAGGGTACTGGGCACGCATCTGTGCTTCGGGCTCCCATGTAGCCTCTTCTAACTCGTGATTTCGCCATAACACTTTCACTAGCGGAATCACTTTGTTGCGCAATACTTGATCTCTATGATCTAGGATTTCTACTGGATGCTCTTCGTAGGTCAAGTTTTCCTTCAACTGAACTGGTTGCTCTTGCAAAATGTGAGAAGGATCAGCTATATACTCACGTAACATAGAGACGTGGAATATGTCATGGATGTTGGCTAACTTTGACGGTAGCCTCAATCGATACGCCACTTCACTCACTTTGTCTACTATCTCATAGGGGCCTATGTATCGAGGGCTCAACTTTCATGCTTTCCGAATCTCAGAATACCCTTCCAGGGTGAGACTCGTAGAAATACTTGATCACCCACTTCAAACTTTAAATCTCTTCTTCGATTGTCCGCATAGCTTTTCTGTCTGTCGCTTGCTATTTTCAACCGCTCTCTTATCATATTTACTTTCTCAGTTGTGTCTTGGACAATCTCTGGGCCAATTAATCTTCTCTCCCCCACTTCATCCCAACAGACTGGGGTTCTGCACTTCCTGCCATACAATGCCTCATAAGGTGCCATACCAATACTAGACTGATAGCTATTGTTGTAGGCAAACTCTATCAATGCTAGGTAATTATCCCAGCTTCCCTTAAACTCCATCACACAGGCTCTCAACATATCTTCGAGAGTCTGATGGTTCTCTCTGATTGGCCATCTGTTTGTGGGTGAAAAACAGTACTGAAGTGTAATCTGGTGCCCATAGCATCTTGTAGCTTCGGCCAGAATCGAGAAGTGAAGCGAGAATCTCTATCTGATACAATGGATACTGGTGCGCCATGCAGCCTCACAATCTCATCTACGTATAACTGTGCATATCTTTCTAGAGAATAGGTTTGATTAATAGCAATGAAGTGGGCCGACTTCGTCAATCTATCCACGATAACCCAAATGGCATCATGTCCACGCTGTGTCCTGGGAAGTCCTGTCACGAAATCCATCGTGATCCTTTCCCATTTCCACTCAGGAATGGATAAAGGCTGTAGTAAACCTGCGGGTTTCTGATGCTCAATCTTGATCTGTTGACAAGTTAGACACTTGGATACGAACTCTGCTATCTCTCTCTTCATATCTCTCCACCAATAGTGGTCTCTCAGAGTCCGATACATTTTTGTACTCCCTGGATGCATAGCATATGCAGAGGAGTGTGCCTTTTCCATGATTTCTTTCTTCAAATCTGCTACATCTGGGACGCATAATCTTTGGCCCAACACTAGTGTTCCATCACTTCGCAAGGTGAAGCTACTCTGCTGTCCAGCCTCTATCTTGCTTCTCAATTTCATTAAGTACTGATCATGAGCTTGCAAGTCTCTAACTCTGTCTACTAACACTGGCCGAACATGGAAAGCTGCTACTAGAGCGCCTGATTCTGCTGTCTCTAAACTGACCCTCATAGATCTCAACTCTACTAGCATCTGCAAGTACTCTGCTCTAGGCTGGGCTAGGGAACTAGAGGGTTTCCTGCTTAGTGCATCTGCTACTACATTTGCCTTGCCTGGATGGTATTCAATGGTGCAGTCATAGTCTTTAATAAGCTCTATCCACCTTCTCTGTCTCATGTTCAAGTCTTTCTGCGTGAACAGGTACTGTAGGCTCTTGTGATCAGTGAAGATCCTGCAAGGTACTCCATAGAGATAGTGTCGCCATATTCTTAAAGCGAACACTACAGCTGCTAACTCTAAGTCGTGTGTTGGATAGTTCACTTCATGCTTCTTTAATTGCCTTGAAGCATAAGCTATCACTCTATCATGCTGCATCAACACACAACCCAAACCTTGCCTGGAGGCATCACAATACACTGTAAATCCTTCACTTCCTGAGGGAAGTGTAAGCACTGGTGCTATAGTCAACCTTTGCTTTAACTCATCAAAACTGCTCTGACAGGCTTCTGACCAGATGAACTTCTCTTCTTTTCTTGTTAACTTGGTCAGTGGAGTAGCTATCTTGGAGAATCCTTCTACAAACTTTCTGTAATACCCAGCTAAACCCAAGAAGCTTCTGACTTCTGTTACACTCGTGGGTGGCTTCCAATCTACAATAGCTTCTATTTTCTGGGGATCTACTGAAATACCCTCTGCTGATACTACATGTCCTAGAAATGCCACGCGATCTAGCCAGAACTGGCACTTGCTAAATTTTGCATACAGTTGATGCTCTCTTAGAGTCTGCAATACAATCCTCAAGTGTTCTGCATGTTCCTCTCTACTACTTGAATATACCAGAATGTCATCGATGAAGACTATGACAAACTTGTCTAAATATGGTCTGAAGACACGGTTCATCAGATCCATAAAGGCTGCTGGGGCATTGGTTAAGCCAAATGGCATTACTAAAAACTCATAATGCCCATATCTGGTTCTGAAGGCCGTCTTGGGAACATCTTCCCTACGCACCTTCAACTGATGATATCCTGACCGTAGATCTATCTTCGAGAAGATTTTAGCTCTCTGCAGTTGGTCGAACAAGTCGTCGATTCTTGGCAGTGGATACTGATTCCGGGTGGTTACTTTGTTTAGCTGTCTATAATCAATACACAAACGGAGGCTTCCATCTTTCTTCTTTACAAACAACACCGGAGCTCCCCACGGTGATGTACTAGTCTTAACGAAGCCTTTGCTCAACAACTCTTCCATTTGCACTTTCAACTCCTTTAGCTCAACTGGTGTCATCCGATACGGAGCTATAGAGATGGGCTCTGTGCCTGGTGCTAGCTCAATCTCGAATTCGATCTCTCTATCCGGAGGTAGTCCTGGAAGGTTCTCGGGAAATACATCAGAGAACTCATTCACCACAGGAACCTCTGTGAATTGTAGCTCACTGTCGCTAGCTTCTATCACATAGACCAAGTACCCCTGGCATGCTTTACGGAGCATCTTATTCGCTCGGATCACGCTTACTAAACTTGTAGAGAGTATTTTTCGCTCTCCACAAAAGATCACATCTGGTTCCCCAGGCTTGCTGAACTGAACCTCTTTTCTATAACAATCTACAGTCGCGCGATGCTTGGATAACCAATCCATGCCCAAAATGATGTCAAAGTCATGAATATCGAGTACTATTAAATTAGCCTCGAACTCATGACTTGCTATAGTCACCTTACTTTTCATGTAAACTCTATCCGCAATAAGCGAATCACCTGTGGGAAGTGACACTACCATGCTACACTTGGTCGGACTCAACTCTATGCCGACTCTATCTATGAACTCTCGAGAAATAAAAGAATGGGTGGCTCCTGGGTCCACCAATACATGAGCATCAACATCAAATAAAGAGATGGTACCTGTGACCACATCTGGTGTAGCATCTGCCGCCTGCTGGGTCACTGTATATACTCTGGCGGCCTGACTGCGGGGTCTACCTGTCGGTGCTCTGGGAGGTCTACCTGGCTGTCCTCTGAGGGGTATATCTCTACCTGCTCCGCTACCAGGCTGCCATGCACTAGTAGCTCCTCCAGTCTAGGGGCCTCCCCTATCGGGTCCACAACTCCTACTAGTCTGCCCCTGAACTGCTGATCTGGCCTCCGATGGGCTCGAAGCTACTGCACTGGGACAGTCTCTCATGAAGTGGCCCTCCTGTCCACACCTGAAGCACCCTGTCTTGCCCTGAAGGCACTCACCATGATGTAATCGGCCACATCTAGCGCACAATGGTCGGCTCCTCCAGCTCTGCTGGCTCTTGGACCCTACTGATGATCGGAAAGAACTCTGACTGGTCTGGGGTCTTTGACTCTGCTGCCGACTCTGTGACCCTGCTGAGCGCTGCCCACTCTTGGGCACTTGCTGGACTCTCCCTGATGGCTACCGGTCCAGCTCCGCTTCTGACTGAATTTCACTTGGACTCTACAACGGTCTGTGCGCTCTGCTCTACTCTGGTGGCTGCCTCTACCAGCTGTCCATATCTAGTATGCGAGGCAGATGTCACAATGGTCCTAACCGCGGGGTTAAGACCTACCATAAATCTATTGATCTTTTCTTCCTCATTCTCTACAAAGAATGGAACGAGGCGGATCAACTCTGGAAATTTCTTCTCATGTTCTGGCACTGAGGAGTCCCCCTGCTCTATTCTATAAAATTCTTGTATTTTAGCATCCTTATAGCTCTTGGGGAAAAATCTGTCTATAAACTCTCTCTTGAACTCGGCTCAGGTGACTCCCTCTGAGTGGCTCTCTGATGGCCTTCCACCAATCCTTGGCGCGATCCCTCAATAAGAAGGCTGAGAAGATGACCATCTGATCCTCGGTGCATCTTAGAATCTAAAATATTTCTTCATTCATCTCTAGCCATGACCATGCTCTCTCGGGATCCCCAGTCCCGTCATATGGCTTCGCGCCTAACCTGAAGGCGCGCTCTACACTTGCCCCTGTCTCCCGCGAGTGCTTAAGGACCGCGGTTAACATTTGGGCCATCTGCTCCATCTGCCCTGGAGTAGGTCCTGGGGCAGGCTCTGGTCGTACTGACTGTGATGGCTCTGGGTGTGCAAAACTTTCTGGCACGTTGACAGACTCGTCAACCTGCTCTCTATCTGGTGTGGGTGCCTCTGTGGCTACCCGTCTCGTCCTCGGACGATCTCTATGCTGCATAGCTAAGCGTGTACTAATACACTAATAGCCACAAATCACGAAATTTAAATTTCAACAACTAGCTCAATATAATCTGGCATGATAATTTCATGCAATATTTAACTCACAATCTTATGCATAACTTTCTACTTAGCAACTTGCTTCGAAGCATATTCATAACATGCTGAATTCAAATACTATAACTTATACTTTAGCTTATGCAATCGATGAAAGCATAACTCTCAAAATCTTTAAAAATAATGCATGCACAAGTAACTTCGTGCCTTAAGCATAACTAGCGCACAATTTGTGCGAAATAGCTCAAACTTTTCTTTTAAAACTTTTTCTCAACTGAACGAGAACCGGGCTCTGATACCAACTTGACAGGACCCTTCCCAAACCTTATCTATGCTCTTGTCTGGAGGATCCTGTCGGGCACTTCAACGGACTTATCGAACCCGACTTGTCGGGTCGAAGAAATCCGAGAAGCGAACCCTAACTTTCTTCATCCGGTTTACTCGTTTAAACTCAAAAATTCAGTTTTCTTTTAAACTAGTTGGGAGTGATAAAATTTTTCTCGAATTCTATTTCAAATATTTTATAAAATTTTCGGCAGCATAACGGCTGCATTTTTTGATAAACCAAAATTTACCTGTCAAGAAATTTACACTTCGACTAAAACCTCAATTCCTCCCAACTTCTTTATTCCCAAACATGCAACATCAACACTCAATTCTCTTTTCATAAGCACGAACTCATGTAGAATATATCTAGATGCATCATATATATAAAATGCATGAATATTTACAAATATACAATTTCAAAATATGAATATTTGTTTCTCAATTACATATCCATCTCATACATAAAGGTTTACATTCATCACATATCATAGATCGCCCACCTATATATATACAACAAAATGATGACGTCCTGTCGTCCGCGGTGGCACACAATGAAATATAAATAGCTACAAAATAAACAAATAAGTTAGTGCAACGAAGATATAATATCACATACACTAACATGACAATTTCCATTTGTTTTATGATTTCTTTCAAAACCCCCATGTATATCCTTTAAACATTCTAACCATCACAGGCGATTAGAACTAACGCCAACGTGAAGCTTACTAAGTTATCTCAACCACTACGTTACGGAATTTACTGCATCGCACGTAGGGCGCTAAAGCTTATCACTGAGCAACTACAATGCGGGATTTTCTGCATCGCAATTGTAGTGCTAAAACTCTGGGCAACTACGAGCGGAATTTACTGCATCGCTTCGTAGCGCTAACTGTTAATTAACCAACTACGTGCGGAATTTTCTGCATCGCAGCGTAGCGCTTATATTTTCTAGGAAACTGAGCAACTACGGACGGAATTTTCTGCGTCGTCTCGTAGTGCTAATTTCTCTATACTCTGAGCGACTACGGACGGAATTTTCTGCGTCGTCACGTAGCGCTATACTTTTCTATAAACTGAGCGATTACGGACGGAATTCTCTGCGTCGTCACGTAACGCTAAATCTCATAGCTTTTTAGGCATACACATGAGTTTTTCTACTACTTTTCTAGTGCCAAAGCACAAAACTCTTTAGTTCAAAAACCTCTTAACACTTTTCTCATTTCATTCTTTTTAAAAGCAACTTAGTATTACTTTCTATTAACATATAGATTCCATAGGAATCTATACGCTTAACTTTGACCTTAACATTAACATCATTTTCAATTTCATTTATTTCTTAGTTACAATGTTTATGATAAACAATCAAGAATTTCCAAAGAATTGGAAACAAGCATAAGTGGCGAACCACTTACCTCAAGCCGCGTCAAGCGTCTCGACGAGGCTCCTGGACGCTGCTTACGCGCTCGTCACCTACACAATATTTTCTCATCATTATTAATACAAAACTCAATTCTCAACTATAAGGTCAAGAATCTCAACTAAGACCATTTTTCTCTATATATCCTCCTAACTTGTTTCTACTCAACCGAGGCTCTCTAATCCCAATTTTTGTGTAAAAGTTTTAGTTTTAGACCCTTAGGGATCACCCCATGCGGTCCGTTTAATTGTTGGAGGCTTAAAACGAAAAATCACATTTTTAATTTAAACGGACAGCCCTTGACAGTGTGCACTGCGACGCACTGCTCGGGACTCCGTTTTCCTTCGTTCTTTTTCCTACGGCTCACTTATATCACATTCTAGTCACACGACAAATTTCATTGAGAAATATTATCGTTTGCTATGTCAAATCTAAGGAAAACGTCCGTTTTGGACACTTTCGGGCGCAATTAAGTGCCCGTTTTGCAAACTCTTGGTTTCGAGTTAGCGACGCTAGATTTTATTCCATAACTAAGCTTCATTTAACTTATAATGACTAACTAAACTCATTTCGTGCCATAAAAATTGCATTAAGCTAACCGTTTCACTTCTCAGAGCTCTAACGGCACTATATTGTGCATAACTTGCACAATTTTTATCGGATTCGATCCGTTCCAAAACCTATGGTTTTCTATGGTTCCTAGGCATCATTTGAGGTGTAGAATACCCCCAAATAAGCCAAATATGGTCAGGTCTCCTCTAGCTCAAATTTGAGCTCGGGTTTACCAATATTGTCAAATTTTCCCCTTTTTGCCACTCTAAATCTCTTCTAACTTTTCCAACCTCTTTAAGGCTTGAAATTTCTTTCAAAACCATCTAATTTCAAGGTCTAACTACTTGCTGGACTCTCCCTGATGGCTACCGGTCCAGCTCCGCTTCTGACTGAATTTCAAAATTGGACTCTACAACGGTCTGTGCGCTCTGCTCTACTCTGGTGGCTGCCTCCACCAGCTGTCCATATCTAGTATGTGAGGCAGATGTCACAATGGTCCTAACCGCGGGGTTAAGACCTACCATAAATCTCATTGATCTTTTCTTCCTCATTCTCTACAAAGAATAGAACGAGGCGGATCAACTCTGAAAACTTCTTCTCATATTCTGGCACTGAGGAGTCCCCCTGCTCTATTCTATAAAATTCTTGTATTTTAGCATCCTTATAGCTCTTGGGGAAAAATCTGTCTATAAACTCTCTCTTGAACTCGGCTCAGGTGACTCCCTCTGAGTGGCTCTCTGATGGCACTTCCACCAATCCTTGGCGCGATCCCTCAATAAGAAGGCTGAGAAGATGACCATCTGATCCTCGGTGCCTCTTAGAATCTAAAATATTTCTTCATTCATCTCTAGCCATGACCATGCTCTCTCGGGATCCCCAGTCCCGTCATATGGCTTCGCGCCTAACCTGAAGGCGCGCTCTACACTTGCCCCTGTCTCCCGCGAGTGCTTAAGGACCGCGGTTAACATTTGGGTCATCTGCTCCATCTGCCCTGGAGTAGGTCCTGGGGCAGGCTCTGGTCGTACTGACTGTGATGGCTCTGGGTGTGCAAAACTTTCTGGCACGTTGACAGACTCGTCAACCTGCTCTCTATCTACTGTGGGTGCCTCTGTGGCTACCCGTCTCGTCCTCGGACGATCTCTATGCTGCATAGCTAAGCGTGTACTAATACACTAATAGCCACAAATCACGAAATTTAAATTTCAACAACTAGCTCAATATAATCTGGCATGATAATTTCATGCAATATTTAACTCACAATCTTATGCATAACTTTCTACTTAGCAACTTGCTTCGAAGCATATTCATAACATGCTGAATTCAAATACTATAACTTATACTTTAGCTTATGCAATCGATGAAAGCATAACTCTCAAAATCTTTAAAAATAATGCATGCACAAGTAACTTCGTGCCTTAAGCATAACTAGCGCACAATTTGTGCGAAATAGCTCAAACTTTTCTTTAAAACTTTTCTCAACTGAACGAGAACCGGGCTCTGATACCAACTTGACAGGACCCTTCCCAAACCTTATCTATGCTCTTGTCTGGAGGATCCTGTCGGGCACTTCAACGGACTTATCGAGACCGACTTGTCGGGTCGAAGAAATCCGAGAAGCGAACCCTAACTTTCTTCATCCGGTTTACTCGTTTAAACTCAAAAATTCAGTTTTCTTTAAACTAGTTGGGAGTGATAAAATTTTTCTCGATTCTATTTCAAATATTTTGATAAAATTTTCGGCAGCATAACGGCTGCATTTTTGATAAACCAAAATTTACCTGTCAAGAAATTTACACTTCGACTAAAACCTCAATTCCTCCCAACTTCTTTATTCCCAAACATGCAACATCAACACTCAATTCTCTTTTCATAAGCACGAACTCATGTAGAATATATCTAGATGCATCATATATATAAAATGCATGAATATTTACAAATATACAATTTCAAAATATGAATATTTGTTTCTCAATTACATATCCATCTCATACATAAAGGTTTACATTCATCACATATCATAGATCGCCCACCTATATATATATACAACAAAATGATGACGTCCTGTCGTCCGCGGTGGCACACAATGAAATATAAATAACTACAAAATAAACAAATAAGTTAGTGCAACGAAGATATAATATCACATACACTAACATGACAATTTCCCATTTGTTTTATGATTTCTTTCAAAACCCCCATGTATATCCTTTAAACATTATAACCATCACAGGCGATTAGAACTAACGCCAACGTGAAGCTTACTAAGTTATCTCAACCACTACGTTACGGAATTTACTGCATCGCACGTAGGGCGCTAAAGCTTATCACTGAGCAACTACAATGCGGGATTTTCTGCATCGCAATTGTAGTGCTAAAACTCTGGGCAACTACGAGCGGAATTTACTGCATCGCTTCGTAGCGCTAACTGTTAATTAACCAACTACGTGCGGAATTTTCTGCATCGCAGCGTAGCGCTTATATTTTCTAGGAAACTGAGCAACTACGGACGGAATTTTCTGCGTCGTCTCGTAGTGCTAATTTCTCTATACTCTGAGCGACTACGGACGGAATTTTCTGCATCGTCACGTAGCGCTATACTTTTCTATAAACTGAGCGATTACGGACGGAATTCTCTGCGTCGTCACGTAACGCTAAATCTCATAGCTTTTTAAGGCATACACATGAGTTTTTCTACTACTTTTCTAGTGCCAAAGCACAAAACTCTTTAGTTCAAAAACCTCTTAACACTTTTCTCATTTCATTCTTTTTAAAAGCAACTTAGTATTACTTTCTATTAACATATAGATTCCATAGGAATCTATACGCTTAACTTTGACCTTAACATTAACCATCATTTTCAATTTCATTTATTTCTTAGTTACAATGTTTATGATAAACAATCAAGAATTTCCAAAGAATTGGAAACAAGCATAAGTGGCGAACCACTTACCTCAAAGCCGCGTCACTCCGCGTCAAGCGTCTCGACGAGGCTCCTGGACGCTGCTTACGCGCTCGTCACCTACACAATATGATTTCTCATCATTATTAATAACAAAACTCAATTCTCAACTATAAGGTCAAGAATCTCAACTAAGATCATTTTTTCTCTATATATCCTCCTAACTTGTTTCTACTCAACCGAGGCTCTCTAATCCCAATTTTTGTGTAAAAGTTTTAGTTTTAGACCCTTAGGGATCACCCCATGCGGTCCGTTTAATTGTTGGAGGCTTAAAACGAAAAATCACATTTTTAATTTAAACGGACAGCCCTTGACAGTGTGCACTGCGACGCACTGCTCGGGACTCCGTTTTCCTTCGTTCTTTTTCCTACGGCTCACTTATATCACATTCTAGTCACACGACAAATTTCATTGAGAAATATTATCGTTTGCTATGTCAAATCTAAGGAAAACGTCCGTTTTGGACACTTTCGGGCGCAATTAAGTGCCCGTTTTGCAAACTCTTGGTTTCGAGTTAGCGACGCTAGATTTTATTCCATAACTAAGCTTCATTTAACTTATAATGACTAACTAAACTCATTTCGTGTCATAAAAATTGCATTAAGCTAACCGTTTCACTTCTCAGAGCTCTAACGGCACTATATTGTGCATAACTTGCACAATTTTTATCGGATTCGATCCGTTCCAAAACCTATGGTTTTCTATGGTTCCTAGGCATCATTTGAGGTGTAGAATACCCCCAAATAAGCCAAATACGGTCAGGTCTCCTCTAGCTCAAATTTGAGCTCGGGTTTACCAATATTGTCAAATTTTCCCCTTTTTGCCACTCTAAATCTCTTCTAACTTTTCCAACCTCTTTAAGGCTTGAAATTTCTTTCAAAACCATCTAATTTCAAGGTCTAACTACTGCCCTTCAAGTCTCTAATACATACATAAATCTAACTTAGTCATTTGAGTGCTCAAAATTCACTCAAAACTTTTCTCAATCACTTGGTGTGCATAAAACACCATTTTCGGTTCTATTTTGAGGGAGGGTATGACAGCCCTTATACATCTTTTTAAGGCAACTATTACACTCAAAACTCATCATTGATGATTCTATAACAATCACATGAGGTTCTAACAAGATTTAAAAGCAATCTAACCACACAATCAACGAAAATTCTGCATCAAACTTTTCAGCAACATTGCTGAAATTTTTAGCAAGAAAAGATTGAGAACTTGATTTTCTTACTTGGTTCTTTGTTTGGAGAGTTGAGAGAGACTTGGGAGAAGGTTCAAAGAAGGATTTGGAGGCTTGAATGGGCTGGAAAGGGTTTGATTTCCTCAAGTTTCCTTTGCTGCTCGTCCAGCTCGTCACTTTCGGCCTCTGTTCTGTTTTTCGCTTCTGTTCGCGTCTTTGCTCTGTTTCTCACGACCAGCAGCTGCTGGTGCCTCTTCTCCTTCGTGTCTCCTCCCTCTCCTCTTCCTTTGCTGCCCAGCTTGCTGCAGTTCACGGCCAGGAGTTTCTTCCCTCGCGAGCTACTCTTGCGCGAGCTGTCCTGCGTGTCTGGTTCTGCTTCTGCTTCCACGTCTGAACTATTTTGGTGCAGCTGCTGTCTCTTGCTCGACCAGCAGCTACCTTGCTCTCCTCTTGCTTGCTGTTTGCTTCTCTTCTTCTCTTCTGGCCTTCTCTTCTGGTTCACGGCAGCAGCTCCACTTTTTCTCTCGCGAATTCTCTCGATTTCTCTATCTCTCGGCTGTGACTGATTGGTTGCTGAAAAATTTCAGATCTAGCTTGTTATTTATACTAATCCAAGTCTTCTTATTTGCATCTTGCCCCAACTCTCTTTAATTTCATTCTTATCTCTTTTTTTCTTGGTACTCTTTCATTTCTCATTTGATTTACATTTCGTCTCGCTAGAATTTATTTTAAAGACGCTAAGCTTGTTTTATTAATCTTGGCTCTCTCTTTTAAATCGAATTTTAATTCGATTATCATTTACTAAAATCTTGGATTCCCTAACTTGAATTTTCATCGACATAATACTAAACTTTTAAAATCGACGATTTTTGTCGTATTCTTAATTTAATAAGTTTCGGAGGCTATAAAAATTAAATTAATTAAACGTAGAGAGTTATATTTTATCTCTCTAACTTAATTTCTAACGTTGGGACTTTAGAAGTCGGAGCTAGGAGTTTACAGATGCTACAGGCTGGAAGGCCTTTGAACCAAGCTCGCGGAGCATCCCCTAGAGTAGTTGGGAACACCCGGCATTTCACCAATGGGTCATCCGTCTGGAGATCCATCTGTACATTGAAGGCGTCTAGGTGGTCGTGGGGATCCGTCCTACCGTTGTACGGAGGGTTATTGGGGAGCTTAAACTTTGCTGGCAGGGGTACTGTCTCAATCTCCCGAGTGAATGGTACCCTGCGATCCTCTCGCTCTTCCCTGTTCTGGCCTCCAGGTCGTGCCTCCAACTACTGGACCCTCTGCAATAATTCCTCTACCATCGGGTCCTGAGTCAGGGATCGCCGACTGGGGTTCCATTCACTTGTGCTCTCTTGCTCTCCCAAGGGACGGTCCCGCGATCTGTTTTCCTCTCTGAGGGCTCCTATATGCCTGGGAACCCCCCGCGGCTCGGGCTCGTGACCTGCACGGGGCTCACGAGCTTGCTCCTGCCTTCGACTTCCTTCCGCATGTCAATCGCCCTCGGAGTTCACCCTTACCCCATTATCATTGGGGCGAGGTGAGATTTCTCGCTCCTGGTTTCGTCTCCTGGCTCTGCTTGGGTTTAGATTTGAGGAGCGAGCTGATCCTTCTGTCAGCGACCTATCCTTGGCAGCTATTCCCTCTAGGGTTGGGATCTCTTCTGAAGATTGACGGCGAGCTCTCCCTAGCGGTGCGGCCTCCACCCGCCTTTACATAGCATGGGCTTGGACCTCTACCAACGCCCTGACTGTCGCTGTTAACTCCTTTACTATATCTTCCAGAGCTCGCTGGCGCTGCTGCCATTCCTGAGCGACCTCGTCTCTGGAAGGTAAGGCGCTCTACTGGTCTTCTCGGACTTCAGGTTGCTCATCTGCCACTCCGACATTCCTCGTGGCCTTGATTCTGGCCATAATAAACAAACGTGAGCAAATATAGAATAATGAACTGGCGAGAGATTACCAGGTCGCTGTTGGGCCCTCCTTCTAACGCCAAAAGATGTTGACGTCCGGAAACGGTCAACCCAGAGATTCTGGGGCCCAACAGTTATGGCGTTGGGTATGTGATAAATGAGGTTTAAATGAAGTTTTAAGGTTGGTGAAGCTTAATTAAGGCGAGGGAATGTTGGTTGTGGCGGTTGAGTGAATACAAACAGTTAATCAATGGAGGTAGAAGGAGGAAGGTTACAACACACAAGGATTTTTACGTGGTTCGGCAGCTGCGCCTACATCCACGGTCACTCTGAGGTCAAAATCCGACAGAGTGACAGTTCTCTAGTATTTTCCAGCTTATTGTCTACAGTAAAGGTCTCCCCTGTTTATATATGGAGGGGAGAGATACAAACAGAATAATAAAAAATGTCAAAATAAAGTACGAGTGATGGTTATTTCAACTAACCCTGACACAACCATTCTGTTTTAAATGTGAGATCATCATTCCTCCTTACATGTGCACGTCTGCATTTAATGCTCCTGAAGAAATCCTCTCTTCATTAAATGCAGAGCCGTCGCATTAAATGTACCTTGGTAATGGTGTAAACAGTCTCTGACGGGAAATCATGGGAGTAGGTGACTTCGCGGACTTCCTACACATGATATCCCCTGAATAAGCTCTCTGGTTAGTCAGGTAATGCATGTTGGAGGGATGTCGACATGGCCGGGGAGAGGAGGCTAGGCGGTATGGGGATTTCTGCGACCTCGCGACCTGGGCGGCCTCGCGAGCTCGACGAGCTGACGACACGGGCAGAAGGCGTGCTTAGGAGATCTGGAAGCTGTTGCGAGCTCATGACCTGGACGGCCTCACGAGCTGGATCTGCAACTGCTAGTCTTGATCTTGGGCCTTCTGGGCCCTTGCTCCTGTTCAAGTATATAGAGCCTATACTGGCCCATTCAAGTAAAACGAAAAATGGGTATAACAATACTTAACTTAAAATGTCCATTTTGCCCTTTTTATAATCTAATTTCACTTCGACCGGAAAATATTATGAAAATATTCCATGGCCATCTAATCTTCAAATTGACCATGAAATACTTTAATTAAGTGTCTTATCTATCAATCTCATGCTTTGAAAAAATTTTCAATTGGGTTTAAACTAATTAAAACACATTAATCTCTCAAAAGGACAATATCGTAATTTTCTTCGGATCGCTTAAAACTGACTCAAATGGTCTTCTTTTTGATCCGTTTCTATTTCTCTATACTCTCCTGCTATTTTCGAACCTTTTCAACCATTAAGGTCAATTTCTGAAAATTTTACTATTCATCCAAAAATTTCCGTTCGAAAAACACTGTTCATAAAAAACTTCCGTTTCCCACCGAATCTCAATTTATGACCCTGGACAATATAACCGAGTCCAAATTCGCTCTTAAACACTAATTTCGGATTTTTTTCGGGAAAATCACTATTCGTTCTGGATCCAAACATTATTCATCGAAAATTCCCATTTTTTCCTAACACAACACTCAGGGCCTTATAAATATAATCAAATTCTAACCGGGCCCCTTGCAGACTTTTTATTCTCTATCCAATCGCCGGAAATGAATTCTTCGAGGAAAGTAGGATCGGGGCTTATCATTGTATATATATATAATTAACAATTTCTAAATACCAAACTTGTCCCCCTTGTTGACTATTTGACTATCACTAGTATCTTTCTTTAGTTTAATTACATAAGCGACTACTATTTCTAATTCTAAGTAATAAATAATAAATCTTATAATTCTCATTTTTAGACTTGATCATATTGTCCTTTATAATTTATTTCTTATTTGTGGACGGACTATTTTACCCTTTATTGACTTTATCGTACTATGAGTGTCCAAGACTTTAATATCGTTTATAAGGTTATTCATATTATTTGTAACTTAACTTTTACCATTCCATATTTTAACTTCTAATACTAGAACACTCAGAAATGAAGTATCAAGAACAAGGGTTTACACTTAAAGTACTCTAATTATCACGGGCGATTCTAACTAATGCCAACGTGAAGCTATTGAGGTATCTCGACCACTATGATGCGGAATTTACTGTATCGCAACGTAGGGTGAAATAATCTCGTATCTGAGCAACTACAATGAGGAATTTTCTGCATCGCAATTGTAGTGCTATAACTTTGGGTGACTACGAGCGGAATGTACTACATCGCCACGTAGTGCCAAACTGTAAAACTAACCGACTACGTGCAGAATTGTCTGCGTCGCAACATAACGCTATACATTCTAGGAGAACTAAGCAACTACGGACGGAATTTTCTACGTCGTCACGTAGTGCTAATTACTCTATAGGCTAAGCGACTATGGATGGAATTTTCTGCATCATCACGTAGCGTTAAATCTCATATGATCTAAGGTATATACATGGGTTTCGAAACTACATTTACTAAGTGCAAAAGCACAAAACTACTTATTTTTGAAACTCTAAAAATTTCGTTGATTCAATTATTTTAAAAACAATTTTGTATTGATTCCAATCACGTTGTGAATTCCATAAGAACCCACACACTCAAAACTTGAGATTTGAAAATTGAAATCATTTTTGTTCTCATTTAACAATTATATATAAAATTTAACACAGAAATTGAAATAGACGCAAGTGGTAGGACACTTACCTCAATTCGCGCAAGTCCGAGTCAAGCGCCTCAACGAGTCTCACGTGCCTCGCTTGCTCGCTCTTCACCTACACATCAATTTCTTATTATCATTTGTGATAATTTCATTACTCAAAACTTTAAAAATAACATTTCCAACAAAGTTTTCTCTATTGACTACCATTTACACTATAACTTTCCCAACTTAATTCTAACTCAACCGAGACTCCCTAATTCCGATTTTTTTGCAAAAGTTTCAATTAGACATCCCTAGGGACACCCTCACATAGTTCGTATGATTTTCAGAGGCCTGAAACGAAAAGTCAAAATTTTTAGACCCCCTAAAACAAAATACTACACACAGCCCATTCTACGGGCTGTTTCACTTCCATTTTCACTTGGACCATCTTCTTATCTCTCACTTAGGTCCCCTATAAAATGGTTTCGAAAAATTCTAAGTATTGAGGGGTGAAACCTGGTAAAAACGCTTATTTTTCTACACTTTTTGATGCACATTTTCGCATTGGACAAACGACGAGATTATTTCTTTCGTATCTAAGGTTCTTTTATCTAATTATAATCAAATATATTCATTTCATGCGTCGGAAAATGCATTTACATTGACATTTCACTTTACGACTCTCTAAGTGTACTATTTTGACCATAACTTGTTTAATTTTTTTCGGAATCATTCCCTTCCAAATCCTATGGTTTGCTATGACTACTAGGCATGATTTGAGGTCTAGAACAACCCCGAATAAGTTAGAAAAGTGCAGGTCATCACTGCTATATGCTCAAAACTATTCATTTGACAATTCTATCATTTCTATATGCTTTCATAACCTCAATTATGTTTAGATTTAAGTTCAAATTAATCAAAACTCAAAGGTATCTTACTGTCCTTCATGGCCGTGACACACACACATACACATCAAAGAGTAGTGCTTTTCAATTCTACATGTTAATCTCTCTCAATCATTTTATCAAACAACTTATCTACAACTTGTTTAACATTTTAGTGTTTTAAATCACACATTAAAGTTTGCTATCCATAAACTCTAGCCTAACATTCATGCACTACATGTAAGCCCTCTTTCGTAATTTCATATTCCCTATGTAATAGAAATTAAATTGTAAGGCGAGAATACTAAATTTTATAAATATCACCTTTAGAAGTTATATTAAAATTTTTGCAAAAGTCATTAAAATTGTTAGTGAAGATTATAGGAATTAAATGAACCAATAACAAGCCAATTACTAATAAAAGGGCAAAATGGTCATTGATCATATAAGAGCCTATATATATATATATGGGTGTTAGGCTTCCATACTTAGAAAAATTGAAGCCAAAAATTTGAGAGGATGAGAGGGTGAGTTTGGCCACTATAGAAGGAAGGAGAATCAAGAATTTTTCAAGCCAAATTGAAGATCCAATCAAGAAATCAACCTCATCCAAGCTAGATAACCAAGATTTGAGCAAGAACCAAGTAAGTTATAATCACTTTTACTAAGAATGATGTTAGTTAAGCTTGTATGATGTGTTGATGGTTGGGTTGATATTGGTTGAGTGTTTGATAGGGGTTTTGATAGAGATTAAGTGTAGAACTCTATCAAGTGAAAAAGGAGACTTAAATCAAGAAAACCCATGCAAGAAATGGTAGTTAGGGTTTGTGTAGGAGAAACCCTAGAATGTGAAATTAGGTTGGGTTAAGTGAATTGAGTGTAGGTAAAGTGTTTGATGAAATGCCTAAGTGAAATACAATGTAAAAATATTGAGAATTGAAAGAAGCAATAGATTGTGTGTCAATAGGTAGGTCACGACCACTAAGGAGGTTATGTGATCTTGTTGAGTTTTGATGAAATTGAGCTTGAATGCATGCATGTTAGAAGCTAGAGTATCATCTAGAAAGGTTAGAGAAACCTATAGAAGTTATAGAATTGTCAAAAGAGAAGTGTAGAGTTAAGTTGGGATTTTTGTGCAAGATGAAGGGGCTATAGAGACTTGCACTCTTCGAGCTTATTAAGGGTTGTTCTAGACCTCAAATCATGCCTAGGAGTCATAGCAAATCATAGAATTTGGAAGGGAATGATTCCGATAAATATTGAACAAGTTATGGCCAAATTAGTGCACTTAGAGAGTCGTAAAGTGAAACGTCAATGTAAATGCATTCTCTAATGCATGAAATGAATATATTTGATCATAATTAGGTAAAAGAACCTTAGATATGAAAGAAATAACCTCGTCGCTTGTTCGACGCAAAAATGTGCATAAAAAAGTGTCGAAAAATAGGCATTTTTCCTGGGTTTCAACCTCTTATACTTAGAATCTTTCGAAACTGTTTTATGGACGACCTAAATGCGAGTTAGGAAGATGATTAGAGCAAAAACGGAGCGAAGCAAATTGCCAGGATGGGCCCTAGCATAGCCTCAGGTTTAAGGGGTCCAAAAATGGCAATTTTGTGTTCTGGGCCTCCGGTGACCATTTTAAGCATTCCAGAGTGTCCCTAGGTGATAATAAATAGGGCTCGTGAGAATAAATTGGAATTAGAGAGTCTCGGTTGAGTTAGAACTTAGCCGAGAAAGTTTTAGTCAAAAGGGTGGTGAAAAGAGTTAGTTGTGTTGAAAGTTTTGATTTTAATTTTGAGTAGTTCAATTTAGTGGAAATTGAGTAAGTTTGTGATGTGTAGGTGAGGCGCAAGCAATTGGAGCAAGAGAGGCCCACTAAAGCTCATTTTCACATTTGGATTCGAGGTGAGTGTCACTAACTCACTCTGTGAGCATTTATGTTTCAATTTTAATTTCATTGTTGTTAAAGTATTTATGAATGGTTTATATATGTGTTCAAGGAATTTTGAAAGTAAAATGACCTTTATCAAAAGTGAGCTAAAAAGCTCTAGTTAAAAGTTTTAAAAAGAAAAGTCATTTGTGTTTACAGTACTTGGTAGAAAAGATGTTTTCAAAGACCATGCGTGACCCTCAGAATTTAGGATTTTCTTGAATGACTAATTACAATGCAGAAAATTCCGCAATATAGTTGTCAAGATTTGATATAGTATTTTGCGCTACGGATTGTGATGCAGAAAATTCTGCATGTAGTCGCTAGAGTTTATAGATAATCTTGTACTACGTCGCGACGCAGAAAATACCGCACGTAGTTGTCGAGAAGTTTTAGTAGCGTCACGGTTGGTGTCAGTTGAAAATTGCCACGTGACATAACAGTTATGGGAAACACATGGTGCTTGTAGAAAGAAATGAGTTTTTTTGACATTTTGAGCATCACTAAATGAGTTTATGATTGTGTAGTTAACAATGATTAAATTACCTTAATTATTTTGAAAATTCATGCTTTTGTGTTGTATTCTAAATTAAATTTCAGGTACTTGTGCAAGCATTCGAAGATAACAAACTTTTTGTAATTATAGGTGGGACAAATCTTGACGAATTTATCCTATAATTTACATTGTAACTTGTTAATATTTTGCACTTTGAATACTCATGTAGACAATTACAATAATATGTCTTGTAATGTAGATGACTTGTAAATATTCTCATGTTGTGAAAGTTAGTCATTTTTCATGGTTTTATGAAAAGAATGAACATAATTTGAAATGCATGGTTGTGGAAGAAGTTGGGTTGTGATGGATATGATTTAGGAGCGTAAATTTAATTGCAGGAAATTTGGTAACCTCATAATTGCAGCCCTTATTCTGTCGGATTTTCGTTAAAAGTGTTTTCTGATTTCAGAAATAAAAATAGTTACTTTTATGATTTAGTTAACTTTCCAAATCAACAAATTGAATATAAATTGTAAACAACCCAATTAGTTTTCAAATAATGAGATTACATGTGACTCGGAGCGAGGCAAACGGGCAAGTTCAGGGTTCACTCCGCTGATTTCTTTTAGCCGTTTAAAAGGAGTATATTGGGGTGCTAGGCGAGGCCTACTAGATACTAGCCTAAAGGGAATCTGGTTCGGGTCTTGTCACTACAACATGCCATCTAAGTTTCTATATCACATATTTAGGTTCTACACTTGTTTTAAGTGTAAAACACCCATCACAATCTACAACAACCTATTTGTCATCATACCCATAAAATTCCTACTATCAGTATAGTTGAGAGAGAGATAATATCTTACCTAAATCTTGGTTAGGTTTTGCTTTCCTAGCTTGGATCAACACAAAAACTTGTTTTGGAGTCTTAGGTTGAGTTGAAAAAGTTTGATTCCTCCTCCTCCAAGTTTGCCGTCCACCACCCTCTCTCACTCTCTCAATTCTCACGGCAAGCTCTCTTTTGTTTCGTCAAATTTTTTTGTAAGTGTCCTATATATATATAAATGACTTTTCCCAAAATGACAAGCTTGTCCCTTTGACTTACTTGACCATCACTAATATCTTAATTTAATCCAATTAGTAATTGACTACTAATTATAAATAATAAGTCCTATGATTCTCATTTTGGACTTGACCATATTATCACTTATAATTTATCTCTTATTTATAAAATGACTATTTTACCCTTTTTTAACTTTTTCTTATTAAGACAATTATCGTATAATCTTACATCGATCGTTAACTCTTTAATGTCTCGGTTTAGATTAATGTTGACTAGATTTATCATTTAAATTTCATAATCTTACTTCTAACACTAGGAAGCTCAGAATCGAGATTAAGGGTTTATACGCACAGCAACTCTAAACGAAATTAGACAGTTGCATTGGGCCGCAAACCCATCGGAATGGTGTATTTGATGAAACGAGCAAATTAAGAGCCTACTGGGGCCACCTAGCCACAATAAACGGAATATAAGTGCAAAATTGGCAAAAGCGGAACTCTAAACGAAATTAGATGGTTGTGTTGGGCCCCAAACCCTCGGAATGGTGTATTTGATAAGACGAGCAAATTAGGAGCCTCTAGAAGCCACCAAGCCACAGTAAACAGAATATGAGTGCAAAATCGGTAAAAGTACTGCACGATGTCACTCAGCAACTCTAATCGAAATTAGATGGGCGCGTTGGGCCTTAAACCCCTCGGAATGGTGTATTTGATGAGACGATCAAATTAGGAGCCTCCCGGGGCCTCATAGCCATAGTAAACGGAATATGAGTGCAAAATCGGCGAAAGTGTCGCACGATGCTGCTTCGCAACTCTAATCAAAATTAGACGGGGTGTGTTGGGCCTCAAAACTCTTGGAATGGTGTATTTGATGAGACGAACAAATTAGGAGCCCCCCAGGGCCACCTGGCCACAGTAAATGGAATATGAGTGCATAATCGGCAAAAGTGCTGTACAGTACCACACGACAGTTCTAAACGAAATTAGACGGTTGCTTTGGGCCCCAAACCCCTTGGAATGGTGTATTTGATGAGTCGAACAAATTAGGAGCCTCTCGAGGCAATCTACCCATAGTAAAGGGAATATGAGTGCAAAATCGGTAAAAGTGATGCACGGTGCCACTCGGCAACTCTAATCAAAATTAGACGGGAGTGTTGGGCCTTAAACCCCTCAAAATGGTGTATTGAATGAGATGACCAAATTAGGAGCCTCTCGGGGCTACCTAGCAATAGTGAACGGAATATGAGTGCAAAATCGGCAAAAGTGCTGCACGGTGCCACTCAGCAACTCTAATCGAAATTAGACGAGTGCATTGGGCGCTTAACCCCTCGAAATGGTGTATTTGATTAGACAAGCAAATTAGGAGCCTCCCGAATCCACCTAGTCACAGTAAACGAAATATGAGTATAAAATCTGCAAAAGTGTTGCACGGAGCCACACGGCAACTCTAAACAAAATTAGACGGGTTTGTTGGGCCCCAAACCACTCAGAATGGTGTATTTGAAAAGATGAACAAATTTGAAGTCTCTCTAGGCTACCTAGCCACAGTAAACGAAATATGAGTGCAAAATTGGTAAAGTGCCACATGGAGCCACATGACAACTCTAAACGAAATTAGAAGGGTGCGTTGACCCCCAAACCCCTCGGAATGATGTATTTGATGACACATGCAAATTAGAAGTCTCTCGTTGCCACCTTGCCACAGTAAACAGAATATGAGTGCAAAATCGAAAAAAATGTTGCACAGTGCCGCACGGTAACTGTAAACGAAATTAGACGGTTGCGTTGGGCCACAAACTCCTCGGAATGATGTATTTGATGAGACGAGCAAATTAGGAGCTTACTAGGGCCACCTAACCACAATAAACGGAATATGAGTGCAAAATCGCGGGAACTCTAAACGAAATTAGACGGTTACGTTGGGCCCCAAACTCCTCGGAATAGTGTATTTGATGAGACGAGTAAATTAGGAGCCTCTTGGAGCCACCCAACTACAGTAAACGGAATATGAGTGCAAAATCGACAAAAGTGTTTGACGGTGTCACTCGGCAACTCTAATCGAAATTAGACGGGTGCGTTGGGCCCTAAACCCCTCAGAATTGTGTATTTGATGAGACGAGCAAATTAGAAGCCTCTTGAGGTCTCCTAGCCGTAATAAACGGAATATGAGTGCAAAATCGGCGAAAGTGTCGCACGATGCCAGTCAACAACTCTAATCAAAATTAGACGGGTGCGTTGGGCCCCGAAACGCTTGGAATGGTGTATTTGATGAGACGAGCAAATTAGGAGCCTCCTAGGGCCACCTAGCCACAGTAAATGGAATATGAGTGCAAAATCGGCAAAAGTGCTGCACGGTGTCGTACGGCAACTCTAAACGAAATAAGACTGTTGCTTTGGGCCTCAAACCCCTCGGAATGGTGTATTTGATGAGTCGAATAAATTAGGATCCTCCCAGGGCCATCTACCCATAGTAAAGGGAATATGAGTACAAAATCGGCAAAAGTACTGCACGGTGCCACTCGGCAACTCTAATCGAAATTAGACGGGTGCGTTGGGCCCTAAACCCGTTAGAATGGTGTATTTGATGAGACGACCAAATTAGGAGCCTTCCGGGGCTACCTAGCCACAGTGAAGGAAATATGAGTGCAAAATCGGCAAAAGTGGTGCACGGTAGCACTCGGCAACTCTAATCGAAATTAGAAAAGTGCGTTGGGCGCTTAACCCCTCGAAATGATGTATTTGATTAGACGAGCAAATTAGGAACCTCCCGAGGCCACCTAGACACAGTAAACGGAATATGAGTACAAAATTTGCAAAAGTGCTACACGGAGCCACACAACAACTCTAAACAAAATTAGACGAGTTTGTTGGGCCCCAAACCACTCAGAATGGTGTATTTGAAAAGACGAGCAAATTATAAGCCTCCCTAGGCCACCTAGCCACAGTAAACGGAATATGAGTGGAAAATCGATCACAAACCCCTCAAAATGGTGTATTTGATGAGACGACCAAATTAGGAGTCTCCCGGGGCTACCTAGCCACAGTGAACGGAACATAAGTGCAAAATCGGCAAAAGTGTTGACGGTGCCACTCGACAATTCTAATCAAAATTGGAAGGGTGCATTGGGCCTTAAACCCCTCAGAATTGTGTATTTGATTAGAGAAGCAAATTAGAAGCCTCTCAAGGCGACCTAGCCACAGTAGACTGAATATGAGTGCAAAATCGGTAACAGTGCTTCACGGTGCCACTCGATAACTCTAATCAAAATTAGACGGGTGCGTTAAGCCCTAAACCCCTTGGAATGGCCGTGACACACACACACATCATACATTGCACTTTTCAACCTTTCATTAAATTACTCTCTTTCAGTTTATCGAGCTTTACATTACACCCACGAGCATGACAGAAATTAGAAGTTTCCTGGATTTAGCCGGGTATTACAGAAAGTTCGTGGAAGTGTTCTCGAAGATTGCTACTCCGTTGACCAGGTTGACAAGAAAAGAAGAGAAGTTCGTTTGGTCAGATGCATGCCAGAGTAGTTTTGATGAGTTGAAGAAGAGACTGGCCTCAGCCCCAGTCCTTACACTTCCCTTAGGAAGTGAGGGATTTACAGTGTATGTTGATGCCTCGAAGCAAGGTTTAGGTTTTGTGTTGATGTAGCACGACAGAATGATAGCTTATGCTTCGAGACAGTTAAAGAAGCATGAAGTAAACTATCCAACACACGACTTGGAGTTAGCGGCTGTAGTGTTCGCCTTAAGGATTTGGAGACACTACCTTTATGGAGTACCTTGTAAAATCTTTACTGATCATAAAAGTTTACAGTATTTATTCAGTCAGAAGGAGCTGAATATGAGGCAGAGAAGGTGGATTGAACTCATCAAGGACTTTGATTGCACCATTAAGTACCACCCAGGCAAAGCAAACATCGTAGCAGATGCATTAAGTAGAAAGCCTACTAGTTCATTAGCTCAGTTAAAAGCCGAGTATCTGCCGATGTTAATAGAGTTGAGATCAATGGGGGTCAGTTTGGAGACAGCAGAGTCAGGTGCTTTACTAGCAGCCTTTCACGTTCATCCAATATTGATGGATCGGGCCAGAGAGTTGCAAGCTCAGGATTCGTATTTGATGAAGTTGAGAAGTAAGATAGAGATTGGGCAGCAGAGTAGCTTTACCTTGAGAGGTGATGGAACATTAGTCCTAAAACAGAGATTGTGTGTGCCAGATGTCAAAGAATTGAAGAAAGAGATCATGGAAGAAGCCCACTCCTCGGCATATGCTATGCATCCAGGGAGTACAAAGATGTATCGGACTCTGAAAGATCATTATTGGTAGAGAGAAATGAAGAAAGAAATAGCAGAGTTCGTATCTAAGTGCTTAACCTGCCAGCAGATTAAAGTTGAGCATCAGAAGCCGGCAGGGTTATTACAGTCTCTATCCATTCTGGAATGGAAGTGGGAAAGGATCACGATAGATTTCATTATAGGACTTCCTAGGACACAGAGCGGACATGATACCATCTAGGTGATAGTTGATAGATTGAAAAAGTCCGCTCACTTTTTAGCCATCAAGAATACTTATTCTCTAGAAAAGTTAGCTCAGCTATATGTAGATGAGATCGTGAGGTTACATGGCGCACAAGTGTCCATTGTATGAGATAGAGATCCTAGGTTCACTTTGAGGTTTTGGTCGAAGGTACAAGAAGCCATGGGCACCAGATTGAATTTCAGTACAACTTTTCACCCTCAGAGAGATGGCCAATCGGAAAGAACCATCCAAACTCTTGAAGACATGTTGAGAGCATGTGTAATGGAGTTCAAAGGGAGTTGGGATATTCACCTACCGTTGATCGAGTTTGCCTACAACAATAGCTATCAGTCTAGTATTGGCATGACACTGTATGAGGCGTTGTATGGCAGGAAGTGTAGAACCCCAGTCTGTTAGGATGAAGTAGGTGAAAGAAAATTGATTAGCCCAGAGATTGTCCAAGCTACAACCGAAAAGATAGGTGTAATTAAAGAATGGTTGAAGATAGTAAACAACAGACAGAAAAGCTATGCGGACAATCGAAGACGAGATCTAGAGGTCGAAGTGGGTAACAGAGTATTCCTATGAATCTCACCCTGGAAGGGTGTTTTGAGATTTGGGAAGCGTGAGAAGTTGAGCCCACGGTATATAGGGTCGTATGAGATTGTTACAAGAGTGGAGGAGGTGGCTTATAGATTAAAGTTACCACCAGAGCTCGCCAACATTCATGATGTGTTCCACGTCTCCATGCTTCACAAATATGTAGCAGATCCGTCCCATATCTTGCGAGAGCAGCTAATGCGATTAAAAGAAAACCTGACGTACGAGGAGCAGCTAGTAAAGATTTTAGATCGTAAAGATCAAGTGCTGTGTCGCAAGGTGATCAGTCCCAACTATTTTAAAGAAAACCAAATTCTTAAGTTTAAACGAGTAAACCGGTTAAGAAAGTTAGAGGTTCGCTTCTCGGGTTTCTTCAATCCAACGAGTCGGGTTCAGGAAGTTCGTTGAAGTGCCCGGCAGGATCCTCTAGATAAGAGCCTAGAGAAGGTCTGGTTAGGGTCCTGTCATTTTGAGTAGAATGAGAGTGGAGACGAGTCTTGTGGATTGTAGTATGATAGTGTCACTTCTCACGGACGATTCGCTTATGGCAAATAGAGTCTATATGGGAAGCAAAGTGATTTTAATGGGTCATGAGTTCGAGGCTGATCTGATTTTGGGTATGGATTGGTTATCCAAACATCGTGCCATCGTAGACAGACAGGAAAGAAGTCTAGTTCAGTAAGCCTGGGGAACCAGATGTAATCTTTTATGGAGAGAGGAAAATACTCTTTACAAGTTTGGTGAGTGTGATTCAAGCCAATAAAATGCTCCGTAAAGCATGCCAGGGGTACTTGGTTTATGCAATAGAAGCTGACAACAATGAGTTGCAATTAGCAGAAGGTCTTATGGTTAATGAGTTACCAGACGTCTTCCCCGAGGACCTACCAGGGTTGCCACCGGATAGGGAGATTGAGTTTGAAATTGAGTTAGCACCTGGTACAGAGCCCATTTCGATAGTTCCATATCGGATGGCACCAACAGAGCTAAAAGAGTTAAAGGTTCAGATGGAAGAATTGTTGAGCAAAGGTTTTGTTAAGACGAGCACATCACCATGGGGAGCTTCGGTGTTGTTTGCTAAGAAGAAAGAAGGAAGCCTCCATTTGTGCATCGATTATAGGCAGCTCAATAGAGTCACCATTCGAAATCAGTACCCGCTGCCAAGAATTGATGATCTATTTGATCAGCTGTAAGGAGCAAAAGTCTTCTCGAAAATATATCTAAGGTCGGGGTATCATTAGTTGAGAGTGCATATGGAAGATGTTCTTAAGACAACTTTCAAGACTCGTTATGGACATTACGAGTTTCTAGTGATGTCGTTTGGTTTGACGAATGCCCTAGCAGCTTTCATGGACTTAATGAACAGAGTCTTCAGACCCTACCTGGACAAGTTCGTGATAGTCTTCATCGATGACATTTTTATGTATTCAGGTAATAAAGAGGAGCATGTTGAGCATTTGAGGATCGTACTACGACTCTAAGAGAGCATCAACTTTATGCGAAATTCAGTAAATGCCAATTTTGGTTGGACAGGATAGCATTTCTAAGACGTGGTATCGGCGGAAGGGATATCAATAGACCCCCAGAAGATAGAAGCTATGGTAAATTGGAAGTCGTCCACGAATCTCACAGAAGTCAAAAGTTTCTTGGGCTTAGCAGGTTATTATAGAAAGTTCATGGAAGGGTTCTCGAAGATTGCTACTCCGTTGACCAAGTTGACAAAAAAAGATGAGAAGTTCGTCTGGTTAGAGGCATGCTAGAATAGTTTCGATGAGTTGAAGCAGAAGTTGACTACGGCACTAGTGCTTACATTTCCCTCAGGAAGTGAGGGATTTACAATGTATTGTGATGCCTCTAGGCAAGGTTTAGGTTCTGTGTTGATTCAGCACGACAGGGGATAGCTTATGCTTCGAGACAGTTGAAGAAGCATGAAGTAAACTATCCAACACACGACTTGGAGTTAGTGGCTGTAGTGTTCGCTTTGAGGATTTGGAGGCATTACCTCTATGAAGTACCCTGCAAGATCTTTACAGATCACAAAAGTCTGCAGTATTTGTTCTCACAGAAAGAGCTGAATATGAGATAGAGAAGGTGAATTGAACTCATCAAGGATTATGACTGCACCATTGAGTACCACCTAGGTAAAGCGAACGTGGTAGCACATGCATTAAGTAGAAAACCCACTAGTTCCTTAGCTCAGTTAAAAGCTGACAGGACCCTTCCTGAATCCCTACTCTAGACCCGTGAAGGATACCGTAGCACTCCAACAGAGCTCCAGCGAACCCTAGCTTTGGTCCGGAGAAGTCCTACCGGAGCACCAAGACTCACTTTAGACTCATTTTATAAATCATTTAATTGGTGGTCGAGGTAAAAATTTTTCCTTTTTCTAAAAAAAATCCAGTAGTATGCTGACTGTTTGTTGAACTAGGCCACCCTGCAAATTTGAAAGCAATTTAAAGACACTTCTATGGCACAAAATCTCCACTTTCAGGGGCCTCTGGCCCTCATCCAAAACCAGCCACAACATACTCAATCACAATTATAAAATGGATGTAAATCTAGATTTTTGTTTTAAAGACATTTTCACAAAACATGCATCTAACAACTAATATTTATGTTTACAATTTACATCATTTACAACTTTATTTATGTATAACACATGCATGACAAAATATGAGCTATACAATAAGGTGTAGTCGTCTGTCAGTCTCTCCGCGCATCAGTCTGAGCCTCGTCTGCTGGACGACTCGCTCCTGCACCTGAGAGAACATTTTTAAGAACCACATAGAAAATAAACGGTGAGTATAACTCAGTGAGATAAACCTTAAACCATTTCATAAACTAAAGTATTTTTCTGAAATACTTTTTAGTCTTTCAACTAAAACTGTTTCTGAAATTTAATTTGATTTTTTTTCGAAAACTTTCTCATTTCTCGCCTTGATGGTAATCCAGGGAAACTACTCCTGTCGTGGCTGCATAAATCTCTAACTAGCCACTAGGAATTAAGGAATCTACCTTATGTAGTCACCGATGCGTGACTCTGGGCACACGTTACCCTTACGCAATCGGTTTGAACTACACTACTCTATACGTGCAGAGGGTCGCTCAATTAACTCTCTCTCTCTTAGTTAGTAACTCTCTCACATCTACCATGCACGCATAAAACATTTTACTAGGTACTTAACTGGGGTTAGGGTAAACCATCAGCGTATGAAAATTCTTTTTCTCGGTATTCTCAAGTAAACTTGCTTTTAAGGCAAAAAACCTAAAAACGTTAACTCTCAATAATTCTTTACATAAACACATACTTAATTTAAAGCTCATATAATAGAATATTAATATAAAAATAATATGCAATTTAATTACAACAACATAATAAATATAAATAATCATTAAATAAACTTTAATGTCAACTACACTTGATGAGATGAGAATTCTACTCACAATACGCCCTTGGATAAAATCCGATCCTCCTCCGTATGCCTCCTGGACTTTCCGCTTTTACTCTAAAACATCAAATATCCATTTAGGGTTACTTAACTCATTCAAATAACACTCAAATCAATAAAAATCTCATTTATTTCTATTAATACCCTTTAACGTCTAAACTTTCGAATCTCAATTTCTATTCAATCGGGGTTTTCGAAATCCGTTTTCTCTATGCAAATCCTACTTATTCTTTCTTAGAATTATCTCAATATACTCAATTTCATCGTCGGAAGCTCGGAACGAAATTCGCTCGATTTCGCTTACTAGTAAAAGTCATTTTTCGCTTCAAACGTCCGACAACTTCAACAATCAATTCTCTAGTGTTCTAACATCCAACCATGATAAAATAAACGGTTTCGAACATTAAACGAACGCGTTTAGAAGGGTTTCGGAAAACGCCCTTCAACTCGTCCGTTTATCTCCAAAATCAATCCTAAACTTTTCGTTTTCGAAATCTAACTTTAAAAGATTATTTCCTAACCTTTGAAACCTCCATCTAACGCCTTAGAATCGAAATCGAATTCGGATCCCATAAAAACCCATTTTGGCCAAGACTTTCTCTCTCTCTCTCTCACCCATTTTTCTTCCACCAAATCACTCACAAATCACACCAAAATCATCTTCACAACTCCCTCTCAGCATCCTTAAACTCAAATTTGAAAAAGAACCAAAAAAGAGAATGAGTTTTCATATAAAACATCAAACTTTAAACTGACATAACTCACCAAATAGGCAATCTTTTCATTTCAAATTTGTTGGGTTAGTTAGAGGAGGTGATAAGGAACAACTTCCGTGAAGAAACCGTGGTGAAATTCCAACCAGATCTCATTCTTTTCTCCCCCTCTTTTTCTTGCGCGAGTTCGGCTCTCACTCTCGGCAACCGACTTCTCTCTCTCTTTCTTTCTTATTTTGCACGACCAAAAATGCTCCCAAATAAGACAAAACACACACATATATATATACTAATGCTCAATTACAAAAGAATCCCTCAAGAAAATTTCATTTAATCACCTCAAACTTTCAATAATCTTACTAGTGTCCAAAACTATATAATTTTTAATTCTATTGGTCCACTTGGCATTTCCTCATCCATTTATCTATTCAACCATTCACTAGAGGACATGTGGCACTTCCATAACCACTACTTTTCATGTCACTTATCTCTTTTCTTATTGGTTGAATTAAAATATCATTTACTTTATTTCGTGAGCTCAACTCGTTTGATTAACACATAAATAAATGCTAATCACTTTGGAATCGTACCGAGGTCAACCAAACGACATCCAACTTGCAATATGAAAATATAATAAACCTCAAATAACACTACTGGAGGCATACAATTTGACTGTAACTCAATTCGGAGATTTCTAATACCATAAAATAATAATTCTGGGTGAGGGCTTACAAAAGCCGAGTACCTGCCGATGTTAATAGAGTTGAGATCGATGGGGGTCAGCTTAGAGACGGTAGAGTCAGGTGCGCTATTAGCAGCCTTTCATGTTCATCCCGATTGACCGGTTTCGAAAGTTGTAAGCTTAGGATCCGTATTTGATGAAGCTGAGAAGCAAGATAGAGGCTGGGCAGCAAAGCAGCTTTATCTTGAGGGGTGACGGAACACTAGTCTTGGAGCAGAGATTATGTGTAAACCCCTATTCTTGATACTTCATTTCTTAGTATTCTAGTATTAGAAGTTAGAATAGGGAAAGGTGAAAACTAAGTTACGAATAATACAAATAACCTTACAAGTGATGATAAAGTGTTGGACGCTAATAGTACGATAAAGTTGGATAATGGTAAAATTGTATTTTTACAAATAAGATATAATATATATATAATTGACAATGTGGACAAGTTAAAAATTTAGAATTTTATTACACAAATGTTCATAAGTAATAGACAATTACTAAGTGATTAAATAAAATATTGATGATAGTCAAAACAAGTCAAGGGATAAGCTTGACATTTTAGAAAATATTAATGATAGGTATAAACAACACTTAAAGCAAAATAGAGAAATGAAGAAGAAATGTTGCCGTGAGATGTAAGAAAAAGTGAGGAAGTGGCGTGAAAGGAAAAGAAATGAGGACATGAGAGTCATTTTTGGAGATGTTAGTTATATATATTGACAGGGCCCAAATCAGACCTTATCTAAGCTCTCGTCTGGAGGATCCTGCCAGATATTTTAACGGACTTCCTGAACCCGACTCGTCGGATTGAAGAAATCCGAGAAGCAAACCCCTAACTTTCTTAGCCGGTTTACTCATATAAAACTTACGAATTTGGTTTTCTTTAAAATAATTGGGAGTGATAAAATTTTTCGCAATTTCATTTCAAAATGATTTATAAAAATTTTGGCAGCATAACGGCTGCATTTTTAACAAATCCAAAATTTTTACCTGTAAGAAAATGCACTTCGACTGTATATTCATTTCCTCCCAACTTCCTTTATCCACAAACATGCATTTTTCATCACCATCTCCACAATATTATGCATGAACTCATTCTAGAAGATGAATATATACATCTTGCATGAAAACTCATGAAAATTTACAAATATATTTACATTTATACAATCCCAAAAAGTGAATGTCATAATCATCATGTAATACAATTCCATATTCATGTGTTTATACACGCCTATTCATAACTCGCCCACCTAAGAATATGTGAAATGAGAATATCGTCTCTCCACCGAACTACGGTCGCACCCAAAGATATAAATAAGCTACACATTCGACAAACGAGTTAGTGCAACAAGATCATATAATATAACAAGCAACAATATAATAGACTAAAATCTTATTCATTTTCAAAACTTTCAAAATCTTAATATCTTCTTTCAAAATCCCCATGTACACCCTCAAAGCACTCTATCCATCACGGCGATTTTAACTAATGCCAACGTGAGCTACTGCGGTATCTCAACCACTATTATACGAAATTTACTGCATCGCACGTAGGGTGATAACTCTCATAACTGAACAACTACAACGCGGAATTTTCTACATCACAGTTGTAGTTCTAAAACTCTAAACGACTACGAGCGGAATTTTCTGCATCATAACGTAGGGCTATACTTTCTACGAAGCTGAGCAACTACGAACGGAATTTTCTGCGTCGTCGCGTAGTGCTAACTTCTCTCTAATCTGAGCGACTACGGAAGAAATTTTCTGCATCGTCACGTAGCGCTAAATCTCATAAACTCTTAAGGCATATACATGGGTTTGTAAAACTAGATTTATTAAGTGCAAAAGCACAACACTACATATTTTATGAACTTTGAAAATTCTCTTAATTCAACTTTCTAAAGTAAATAACTTATATTAATTTATATTACTTTATGGATTCCATAAGAACCCATATATTCAAAACTTGAACTTTGATATTGAAAAATCATTTTCGTTCACAGTTAACACTTATTTATCATATTTAACACAAAGAAATAGAATTAAACATAAGTGATAGTACACTTACCTCAAAGTCGCGTAAATCCGAATCAAGCATCGAGTCTCTCGGACTTCGCTCGCTCGCTCGTCACCTACATGACAATTTCTTATTACCACTAGTGACAATCTCATAACTTAACTTTAACTTTAAATTAACATTCTCTAATAAAGACTCTTTTTACACTATAACTTCCCAACTTGTTTCTAACTCAACCGAGACTCTCTAATTCCGATTTCTTCCCAAAAGTTTCAGTTTTGGATCCCTAGGGATACCCCCACGCAGTCCGTAAAATTTTTAGAGGCCCGAAACAAAAAATCACAAATTTAAGCCTCTTTTGACACCCCAAAACAGAATATAACACAGCAGCCTACTCAAGGCTTCGTTTTCTTTCGTTCTTTTTCCTACGGTTCACTTATCTCACATTTTGGTCACACGTCAAATTTTGTCAAAAAATTCTATCGTTTGTTATGTCAGATCTAAGAAAAACGCCTTGTTTTTGGCATTTTTCGATGCGTGTTTTTGCATCGGACGAGTGACGATGGTTTTTCTTTCGTATCTAAGCTTCTTTTACCTAATTATGATCAAATAAATTCATTCCATGTAATAAAAATTGTATTTACATAGCTATTTCACTTATCGACTCTCTAACGGTATTATTTTGCGCATAACTTGTGCAATTTTTATCGGAATCGATCCGTTCCAAAACCTATGGTTTTCTATGACTCCTAGGCATCATTTGAGGCATAGAACAACCCTATATAAGTCAGTTTTGCACAAGTTAACTCTATCTTATTGTTTGAGCTCGGGATTCCCAAATTTCTCTAAACTACTTCCATTAAACTTCTACCACTTCTACTTATTTTCCCAACCTTATTTATGCTAAAATTTGGGTTCAAAACCATCTAAATTCAGAGGTTATCTATTGTTCTTCATGTCTTTAACACACACACACATTCATTCTAGAGTGACACTTTTAAGTTTTGTAAAAACTATCTCTCACAATCTTTTCACCAAATACTTAGAGTGCATGAAAACTAGTTTTTGTTTCCACTTTTATCAAGTTTATGGCAGCCCTTTTATACAACCCTAACTACCATTCATACACAACAACTTGTCATTTAATCCTCCTCATCATCTATTTAAGATTCTACACAAATTTTAGGGGTAAAATACCCTACACAACTCATCACAATAAGACAACTATCACATATCCATTCCACTTCCAATTTCATCAAGAAAAGAAGAGAAGAGTTAATATCTTACTTGGACTCTTGTTTAGAGGGTTTAGATGGGCTTGGGGAGACCTTAAGGTTGTGGTGTGAAGCTTGGAAGATGGCTTGGATGGTCCTTCTTCTCCCTTCTCTTCTTGCCGTCCAAGCTTCTACCTTCACCTCACGTTTTTGCTCTGCTTCTCACGTCTGATCTGTTTTGCTTCTTGTTATGCACGACTGCTCTTATTTTGTTTCATCCAATTGACTCTAAATGTGGTATATATACTTAACATTTCAAGAAATGATTACCATGTCCCCATTTATTTCTATTTCAGCAGCTGATTTCTTTTCTTTTTCACACCAATCTCCTCTCCTTTCCTTGTGTTTCACGACTGCCCTTCTTTGTTTCCTTCAACTTTTGCTTTATGTGTTGTATATATGTATACATATCTCATTAACATTTTATGAAATGCCAAACTTGTCCCTTGATTTGTTTTGACTATTATCCATATCTCCAACTAAATTTAATTAGTGATTAGCTATCCATTTTAAATAACAAATCCTAAAATTCTTAATTGTACACACACTCATATTGTTTTCTTTAAATTGTCTCTTATTTATGGATGAATTATTTTACTCTTTTTTGACATTTTTCCTTACTAAATTAATCATTGTGAAATTCTCGAACGAGCGTTCGCTCTTCGATAACTCGGTTTAAATTAACATTTAGTAGATTTATTATTTAAACTTCCTAATTTAATTTCTAAAACTAGGAGGTTAAAGATCAAGGCTAAGGGTTTACATATATACCATACTTAGAGTCAAATTGATGAAACAAAAAGCAAGAGGCAGCCGTGACATTAGAAGGAAATAAGAAGCTGGCGTGAAGAGTCCAGAACAGAAACGTGAAGACCAAGTAAGGTGGAAGACAAGAAGAGAAGAGTGAAAGAGATCATCCAAGCAATCTTCCAAGTTCCAAACCATAACCTTAGGGTTTCTTCAAGCCAAACTAACCCTTCTAAATAATAATCAAAGTAAGATATCATCTCCTCTCTCTCTACTTGATGAAATTGGAATTGAAATGGGTATGTTGTTAACTATGTGATTCTTGTGAGTTGTGATAGGTGTTCTACCCTTCAAACAAGTGTAGAACCCTAACTAAGTAATATAGAAGTTTACATGTCATGTTCCTGTGTGTAAATGATAGGTTAGAGTATTTGGATAACAAACTTTAAAGTGAAACTTAAAGTCATAAAGTGTTACACAAAGTGTAGACTAGTTGTTTGATGAAAAGCTTTTGAGAGATTGTCTTGTAAAAATTTGAAAGCTCTACTCTTGAATGAGTGTGTGTGCGTGTTAAGGACATGAAGAACAATAGATAACCTTTGAGTTTAATGAAGGTGAACTCAAATTTAAGCATAAATAAAGTTAAGAAAGCATAGAGAAGTGATAGAGTTGTCAAAGAGATAGTTTTGGGCAATTTGGGAATCCCGAGCTCAAACAATGAGATAGAGACAACCTTCACAAGTTTGACTTATATGGGGATGTTATAGACCTCAAATCATGTGTAGGAGTCATAGAAAACCATAGGTTTTGGAATGGAACGATTCTGATAAAAATTGTGCAAATTATGCCCAAATTAGTGCTGTTAGAGAGACGTTACGTGAAATAACTATGTAAATGCAACTTTTATTGCATGGAATGAATTTAGTTGATCATAATTAGGTAAAAGAGCCTTAGATACGAAAGAAAAATCATCGTCGCTCGTTCGATGCGAAAAAGTGCATTGAAAAGTGTCCGAAATAGGACGTTTTTCTTAGATTTAACATAGCAAACGATAGAATTTTTAGACAAAATTTTACGGGTGACCAGAGTGTGAGATAAGAGGATAGTAGGAAAAAGAATGAAAGAAAACATAGCCCGGAGCAGATCTGTGCATTACATTCTATTTTGGGGTATCAAAAGAGACTTATATTTTGATTTTTCATTTTGGGCCTCTAAAAATTATATGGACTGCGTGAGGAAGTCCTTAGAGGTGTATAACTGAAACTTTTGCGAAGAAATCAGAATTAGAGAGTCTCGGTTGAATTAAAATCGAGTTAGGAAAGTTATAGCGTAAAGAGTTGTTAAAAGAGTTAAAAGTGTAAAAGCAATGTGACTAAGTACATTGTCAACTAGTCAAGTGTTAAACTTGCTTCTTATGAATATGAATGTTATGTAGGTGACGAGCAGACGAGCGAGGTACGAGGGGCACGTTGAGGCACTAGCGCATATTTGAGATCGAGATAAGTGTATTTCGCTTATGTTAGTTCAATTTCAATTTACTTTGTAACTTATTAATGATCAACAAATTCTTAAAATAGTTTTTCGAATATAAGTTAGATTTCAAGTAAAGTCATTGCCTCGAATCAAGAAATGAAATTCGAAGGCAAAAGTGGTTTTCAAAAGTTTGATGCAAAGTTGAGTTAAAGAACCATGTGTATACCGTAGTATCAGAGCATTTGGCACCACGTGGCGATGTAGAAAATTCTGCTCGTAGTTGTCTAAGATTTATAATCACTTGCAATAGGCTACGATGTAGAAAATTCCGTACCTAGTTGCAAGTGATAGTGAGTAGTTGCACCACAATATGCGATGTAGAAAATTCCGCATGTGGTGACACATAGTATAGTTAACTAGCACTACAATTGCGATATAGAAAATTCCGCATTGTAGTTGCCCAGGGTTGAGACGTGTCACCCTATGTTGCGATGTAGTGAATTTCGCATGTAGTGGTTGAGATGCTATAGTAGCTTCACGTTGGCGTCAGTAGAAAAATCGTCACGTGACGGCTAGAGTACGTTAGGGTATACACATGGTCTTTTTATGAGAAATGTCTTTAAAGATTGAAAAATAAATTTTTATATTTATATAAGTAAAGCATCAAAGTGAAATATCATTACTTATATTATTATGTGACGAACTAACCTTTCACTTTTACTGTGTAGCTTGTTTATTTCGTCAGGTGGTATTATAGGTGACTCCGTGGCCGAGAGATCGCCATTTTGCTTATAGGTGGGGGACGATCATATTATCCTAGGAATGTCAAATATATTTTGATGTGGTTGTATATAATTTAACTAAGTTATCATATGTTTAACATATTAATACTTAATGAATTGTATACTTATATTTTGATATGTATATATAGTTGGAACATTCACACTTGAGACACCTTATCACATTATGCACATAATATACTTATATGATTTGATATAAATGAATTGCAACGTGAAAATACATGAATGTTGGAAATGAAATGAATAATGCATGTTTGTGGATAAAGAAGTTGGGAGGAAATGAAATTATAGTCGAAGTGTAATTTCCTTGCAGGTAAAATTCTGGATTTGTTAAAAATACAGCCGTTATGCTGTCAAAATTTTTCTAAAATTGTTTTAAATGAAATTGCGAAAAAATTTTATCACTCCCAACTATTTTAAAGAAAATCAATTCTTAAGTTTAAACAAGTAAACCGGCTAAGAAAGTATAGGGGTTCGCTTCTCAAGTTTCTTCAATCCAACGATTCGGGTTCAGGAAGTCTGTTGAAGTGTCCGACGGGATCTACCAGACAAGAGCCTAGATAAGGTCTGGTTAGGGTCCTATCATTATATGTGCCAGATTCATTGTTTGGCACTACGTAGCGATGCAGTACATTCCGCTCATAGTCGCCCAGAGTTATAGCACTACAGTTGCGATGCAGAAAATTCTGTATTGTAGTTGCTCAGATACAAGATTGTTTCACACTACGTTGCGACGTAGTAAATTCCACATCGTGGTGGTCGAGATATCTCAATAGCTTCACGTTGGCGTTAGTTAAAATCGTCCGTAATGGTTTGAGTATTTTAAGGATATACATGGAGTTTTAGAAAGAAAAACTTTAAAATAAAAAATTTTAAAGTCAAAATAAGTTTATGAATTATTATATAATTATATGATTATATTGTGTTGTTTTGTTGTACTAACGTGTTTACTTATTGTGTAGCCTGTACATACTATTGGGTGCCGTTGTAGGTAACTGTGGGACAGAGACATCATCATTACATATATAGGTGGGCGTCAAGCAGATGAATTGCATAAATATTGAACATATTTTGGCATTGTAAATAATAAATCTAAATGACTTTATGATTAGGAAATTGTAGTATGATTTTGATGTGTATATATAATTGAACACTTGCACATGATACACATTTATCACTTGATATATCTATGTACATTTGATATATGTATTGTGCGAAATTTCCAAAGCATTTGTAATATGCATGTTATAAAACTTATGTGTTTGTGAATAATGTGTGATATGAATTGGATTGAGAAAATGTATGTTTGTGGTCAAAAGAAGTTGGGAGGTGATTTGATATAGTTCAAAGTGTTTTTCTTTATAAGTTAAATTTTAGAAACCTTAAAAATGCAACCGTTATGCTGCCAAAATTTTGTAAAATCGTTTTAAATGAAATTGCGAAAGATTTACACCAACCCAACTATTTTTAAAAGAAAATAAAATCTTTAAATTAAAGTAAGTAAATGGGCTAAGAAATTCAGGGGTTCGCTTCTCGGAATTTTTTAATTCGACAAGACAGGTTCAGGAAGTCCGTTGAAGTGCCCGGTGGGATCCTCCAACTAAGAGCTTAAAGAATGTCTGGTTCGGGTCCTGTCAATATTTTCCAAAGTATATCAACATATTATACATTTTCTAAGTGTCAAGTTTCACAAAGTCAATATGTTCATTTGTGTGATGAAATCTTTGAATTTTCTACCTAGAATTTAAGTGACGGTTTCCTTGATATGTAAAATCACCTACAAAAGCACTTCGTGGTATATACACGCTACACAAAATTTTAAAATGTTAGTTCGACATGAATAAGCATTCTAATCATATAATTACATAGCGATTCATAAACTTCTTAGATACAAAAAATTTTGGTTTTGAAAACCTTTCGTTCTAAATTCACCATGCGTACCCCTAAAGTACTTTAACTATCACGTGGTGATTTTCAACTAACACTAACCATGATGCTACTGAAATATCTTGACCACTACGTGCAGAATTCACTACATCGCGACATAGGGTGAAACGGTCACAACTCTAAGCAATTATAATGCAGAATTTCCTACATCGTAATTATAGTGCTAATAACCTATAGCTTTTTACAACTATATGCGGAAATTTTCTACATCGCATATTGTAGTGTAACACCTCGACAACCCTTACAACTATGTGCAGAATTCTCTACATCGCAACATATTGCAAGTAGATATAACTCTGGGTGGCTACGAGCGGAATTTTTCTACATCGCAACATAGCGCCAATAACTCTAAATCTAGACAACTACGTGCGGAAATTCTCTAAGTCGCAACGTAGTGCTAGATACTCTGAACTCTGAGGGATTACACATGACTTTTGAAACACATTTTCATTCTAAATGCATTAAGCACAAAATCGCTTAGCTTAAAGCGTTTTTTATTCAAACTTACGTCAAACTTTATAAAAACAACTTTTACTTTTAAATTCTCATTTCTTGATCCCGTAGAGGATCTTTTACTCGATTTGAACTCATATTTTAAAAATCATTTTATAAAACTTGAAATCAACAATAAGTTATAATTTAAATCAAAATTTAGATATTGTAAGAGATGTAATACTTACCTCAATCCGAATATGCCCAATCACCTCAACGAGCCTTTCGTGGCTCGCTCGCTTACTCGTCACCTACATATCAACGTCTTATTATAACATACTCAATTACATAACTCAAAACTTAAAAGTAGAGTTTCCAATACAAGTTACTCTATTGAAAACCCCTTATACTATAACTTTCTCAACTCGATTTCTATTCAATTGAGACTCTCTAAATCCGATTTCTTTGCACAAGTCTTATTTATTATCACCTAGGGACACTCTGGAATGCTTAAAATGGTCACCAGAAGCCCGGAATGCAAAATCGTTGTTTTTGGACCCCCCTAAAACCGAGACTATTTTAGGTCTCATTCTAGCAATTTTCTTCGCTCCGTTTTCACTCTAATCATCTCCCTAACTCGCATTTAGGTCACCTGTGAAACGGTTTCAAAAAATTCTAAGTATCAAAGTTCGAAACCTATGAAAAACGCCTATTTTTCAACATTTTTTTATGCACATTTGTGGCATCCTACATGCGACGGATTCAATTCTTTCATTTCTCAGGTTCTTTTACTTATTTATAATCAATTACATTCATTTCATGCATCGAAGAATGCATTTACATTCACATTTCACATTACGACTAAATACGTGCACTATTTTAGTCATAACTTCCTCAATTTTTCTCGGAATTGTTCCCTTCCAATTTCTATAGTTTGCTAGGACTCCTAGACATGTTTTGAGGTCTAGAACAACCCCAAATAAGCTCGAAGAGTGCAGGTCACCATAGCCCCTTCATATAACTCGGGATTCTCAACTTAACCCTATGCTTCTCCTTTTATAATTTCATCACTTCTATATACTTTCCCAACCTCAAATATGCTTAGATTTAAGTTCAAATTAATCAAAACTCAAAGGTATCACAATGCCCTTCATGGCCGTGACACACATCCATTCACTTTAATGTGTAGGTCTTTTTAATTTTACATGTTAATCGCTCTCAACCATTTTATCAAACAACATATATACAACTTATTTGACATTTCACTTCCTTAAATCACAATTTAAGGTTTCTAATTCATAAACCTTACCCTAACATTTATACACTATAACATGTCATCTAAGCTTCCATATCACACACTTAGAGTTCTACACTTGTTTTAAGTGTAAAACACTCATCACAACACACTACAAACAACACAACTATCATCACATCCATACAATTCCAACTATCATCAAAATTGTATAAGGAATTGATAACTTACCTAAATCTTGGTTAGGTTTTGCTTTCCTAGCTTAGATCAACACAAAAGCTTGTTTTGGAGCCTTAGATTTTGACAGGACCCGAACCAGACTTCCTTTAAGCTCTTATCTGGAGGATCCCGTCGGGCACTTCAGCGCACTTCCTGAACTTGACTTATCGGATTGAAGAAATCCAAGAAGCGAACCCCTGAATTACTTAGCCCGTTTACTTGCTTTAACTTAAAGATTTTATTTTCTTTTTAAAATAGTTGGGTTGGTATAAAATTTTTTTAAAAAAATTTCGACAGCAAAACGACTGTAATTTGGACATTTCCAAAATTCACCTATAAAGAAAAACATTTCGAACTATATCAAATCACCTCCCAACTTCTTTTGGTCACAAATATACATTTTTTTAATTCAATTCACATCACACATTATTCACAAACAAATAATTTCCATAACATACATGTTACAAACGCTTTGGGAATTACGCAACAATACATATATCAAATATACATAGATATATCAAGTGATAAATGTGTATCATGTGCAAGTGTTCAGTTGTATATACATATAAAAAATTGTACTACAAATTCCCAATCATGAAGTCCTTTAAATTTATTATCTACAACGCCAACATGTGTTCAACGTTTATGCAAATCATCGACTTGATGCCCACCTATATATATAATGATAACTTCTCTGTCCCACCATCACCTACAACAGCACCCAATAGTATGTACAAGCTACACAACAAGTAAATACATTAGTACAACAGAACAACATAATATAATTATATAATAATTCATAAACTTACTTAACCTTAAAATTTTCGATTCTTAAAGTTTTTCTTTCTAAAAACTCCATGTATACCCCTAAAGTACTCAACCCATCACGGGGCGATTTCTAACTAACGCCAACGTGAAACTATTGAGATATCTCGACCACTACGATGCGGAATTTACAGCGTCGCAACATAGTGTGAAACAATCTCGTATCTGAGCAACTACAATGTGGAATTTTCTGCATCGCAATTGTAGTGCTATAACTTTGGGCGACTACGAGCGGAATGTGCTACATCGTGATGTAGTGCCAAACTATGAATCTAAACGATTATGTGCGGAATTGTCTATGTCATAACGTAGCGCTAAATACTCTAAAAAACTTAGTAACTATGGACGGGATTTTCTATGTCGTCACGTAGTGCTAAATACTCTGTAAGTTGAGCGACTACGGACGGAAGTTTCTGCATCGTCATGCAGCACTAAATCTCATATAATCTGAGGGTATATACATGGGTTTCAAAACTGTTTTCACTAAGTGCAAAAGCACAAAACCTCTTACTTTTCAAACTCTTAAAATTTTCTCGATTCGAATATTTTGAAATCGACTTTATATTGATTCTTTCACTTTGTGAACTCTATAAGGAACTCACATGCTCAAAACTTGGATTTAGGATTTGAAAATCATTTTTCTTTTTGTTTAACAACAATATGTAAGGCTTAAATTAGAAATCAAAATAAACGCAAGTGGTAAGTCACTTACCTCAATCCGCATAAGCTCAAGTCAAGCGTCTCAATGAGCCTCTCGCGCCTCGCTTGCTCGCTCGTCACCTACATGTCAATTTCTTATTATCACTTGCTCAATTACATAACTCAAAACTTAAAATAACGTTTCCAATATAATTTTCTTTATTGACAACCTTTTACACTATAACCTTCCCAACTCGATTTTAACTCAACCGAGACTCTTCAATTCTGATTTCTTTGTAAGGACCTTATTTATTAACACATAAGGACATTCTGGAATGCTTAAAATGGTCACCGTAAGCCCGGAACACAAAATCACTGTTTTTGGACCCCCTAAATCGAGACTATGCTAGGGCCTATCCTAGTGATTTTCTTTACTCTGTTTTCACTCTAAGTATCTCCCTAACTCGTACTTAGGTCACCCATAAGACAGTTTCAAAAAATTCTAAGTATCGAGGGTCAAAACCTATGAAAAACACCTATTTTTCAACACATTTTTATGCACATTTGAGGCATCCTTCATGCGATGAATTCAATTCTTTCATATCTAAGGTTATTTTATTTAATTATGATCAAATACATTCATTTCATGCATCGAAGAATGCATTTACATTCACATTTCACATTACGACTACATACGCGCACTATTTTAGCCATAACTTCCTCAATTTTTATCGAAATCATCCTCTTCCAATTTCTATGGTTTGCTATGACCCCTAGACATGTTTTGAGGTCTAGAACAACCCCAAATAAGCTCGAAGAGTGCAGGTCACTATAGCCCCTTCATATAGTTCAGGATTCTCAACTTAACTCTATGCTTCTCCTTTTATAATTCCATCACTTCTATATGCTTTCCTAACCTCAAATATGCTTAGATTTAAGTTCAAATTAATCAAACTCAAAGGTATCACAATGCCCTTCATGGCCGTGACACATCCATTCACTTCAATGTGTAGTTCTTTTCAATTTTACATGTTAATCTCCCTCAAACATTTTATCAAACAACATATATACAACTTATTTGATATTTCACTTCCTTAAATCACAATTTAATGTTTCCCATCCATAAACCCTACCCTAACATTTATACACTATAACATGCCATCTAAGCTTTCATATCACACACATAGGGTTCTACACTTATTTTAAGTGTAAAACACCCATCACAACACACTACAACCAACACAACTATCATCACATTCATACAACTCCAACTATCATCAAAATTGTATAAGGAATTGATAACTTACCTAAATCTTGGTTAGATTTTGCTTTCCTAGCTTAGATCAACACAAAAGCTTGTTTTGGAGCCTTAGATTTGGTTGGAAAAGCTTGACTCTTCTTCCCCCTGTTAGCCGTCCAACATACCCTCACCCTCTCTCAATTCTCACAATTTCTTGTTCTTTGTTTCCTCAAAATTTTCTAAGTGTCACATATATATATAAGTGACTTTTCATAAAATGACCATCACGTCCCTCTTTGACTTGTTTTGACTATCATTAAAATTTTAGTTTCAATCAAGTGGTAAATGACTAATACTTATGGACAATTTTACATATAATTCTTATTTTGGACATGACCATATTGCCACTTATTAAATTATCTCTTGTTTGTAAAAAGACGATTTTACCCTTCTTCGACTTTTTCTTACTTAAATTAATATCATATGTTTCTACAATTGTCGTTAACTCTTTGATGTCCCTAATTAAATTAATGTTGGCGAGATTTATCATTTGAATTTCATAATCTAGCTTCTAACACTAGGAAGTTCAGAATCGAGACTAAGGGTTTACAATTTCTTCACTTCTTATAAAAATTTTGTCTTCGAAATTTTAAACTACGTACCTTATTCAAATAAGTGCGGATACTGGGCGCACATTTGTTCTTCAGACTCCCATGTAGTCTCTTCTGATCCGTGATTTTGCCATAAGACCTTTACTAGCGGAATTACCTTACTACGCAATACTTGATCCCTACGATCTAAAATTTCCACTGGCTGTTCTTCGTAGGTTAAGTTCTCTTTTAACTGTACCAGTTGCTCTTTTAAGATATGCGATGGATCAGCTACATATTTACGAAGCATGGAGACGTGGAACATGTCATGAATGTTCGCTAACTCTGGTGGTAACTTTAATCTATAAGCCACTTCCCCCACTCTTGTAACAATCTCATACGACCCTATATATCGTGGGCTCAACTTTCCACGCTTCCCAAATCTTAAAACACCCTTCCAGGGTAAGATTCGTAGGAATACTCTGTCGCCCACTTCGAATTCTAAGTTTCTTCTTTGATTGTTCGCATAGCTCTTTTGTATGTCGCTTGCTATATCTTCAACCGATCTCTAATTATATTGATAATTTCTATCGTAGCTTTGACAATCTCCGGGCCAATTAATCTTCTCTCACCTACCTCATCCTAGCAAACTGGGGTTTTACACTTTTTGCCATACAACGCTTCATATGGTGTCATGCCAATGCTGGACTGATAGTTGTTGTTGTAGGCAAATTCAATTAAAGATAGGTGAATATCTAACTCCCTTTAAACTCCATCACACATACTCTTAACATGTCCTCAAGAGTCTGAATGGTTCTTTTAGATTGGCCATCTGTTTAAGGGTGGAAAGTTATACTGAAGCTCAATCTGGTGCCCATTGCTTCTTGTAGCTTCGGTCAGAATCTGGAAGTAAATCGAGGATCTCTGTTTGACACTATAGATACTGGCGCTATGTAGCCTAATGATCTCATCCACGTATAACTGGGCTAACTTTTCCAGGGAATACATATTCTTAGTAGCTAGGAAATGAGCAGACTTTTTCAATCTGTCAACTATCACCCAGATGGCATCATGTCCATTCTGCGTCCGGGGAAGTCCTACTACGAGGTCCATCATGATCCTCTCCCACTTCCATTCTGAAATGGACAGAGACTGTAATAACCCTGGTTGCTTCTGATGCTCAACTTTAATCTGCTGGCAAGTTAAACACTTAGATACGAACTCTGCTATTTCTTTCTTCATTCATCTCCACCAATAATGATCTTTCAGAGTCCGATACATCTTGGTACTCCCTGGATGCATGTCATATGCTGATGAATGACCTTCATCCATGATTTCTTTCTTCAATTCTGCTACATCTGGCACATATAATTGCTGCCCCAGAACAAGTGCCCCATCGTTCCTCAACGTGAAGCTACTTTGCTGCCCAGCTTCTAACTCGCTTCTGAGCTTTATTAAGTAGGGATCTTGGAGCTGCAAGGCTTGAACTCGATCTATTAGCACAGGACGGACATAAAAGGTTGATAACAAAGCACCTGAATCCATCATCTCTAATCGGACACCCATCGATCTCAGCTCTATAAGCAAGGGTAAATAATCCGCTCTAAGCTAGGCTAAGGAGTTGGTAGGCGTTCTGCTCAGTGCATCTACTATCACATTAGCTTTACTAGAGTGATACTCGATTGTGCAATCATAGTCTTTTATGAGTTCCACTCATCTTCTCTGTCTCATGTTCAACTCTTTATGTGAAAATAGATACCGCAGGCTTTTGTGATCTGTAAAGATTCTGCAGGATACTCTGTAAAGGTAGTGTCTCTAAATCCTCAAAGCAAACACTACAGCCGCTAACTCTAAGTCGTGTGTCGAGTAATTAATCTCATGCTTCTTCGGTTGTCTGGAAGCATATGCTATTTGATAGGACCCGTCCTAGACCTTTTTTAAGCTCTTGTCTAGAGGATCCTGTCCGGTATTCTAACGGACTTCTCATAATCCGACTTGTCGGAATGGAGAGATCTGTGGAGCGAACCCCTTAATCTTACCCGATTTCCTTAACTTAATTCAATTGTATCATTTACTTTTGTAAATAATTTGGGTGGATAAAAATTTTTCGCAATTCCATTTTAAAACGAGTTTATAAAAATTTCGACAGTATAACGACTGCATTTTTAAGGTTTCCAAAATTTTTACCTACAATAAAATACACTTCGACTATATTTTTATTTCCACCCAACTTCTTTAATCCATAAACATGCATTGTCACCATACTTTTCATAATAAATATGCATGAACTTAAAATAGAATGTATATGTATATATCATACATGAAAATTCATAACTATTTACAATAACATTTACAAATATACAATCCCAAAATGCAAGATGCCATGATTATGATATAATACAAGTTTTTTTCCATGACTGGTGTGTTCAACCCATGTAGATGCTTTATACAAGCCTATTTCATAACTCGCCCACCTATAGATATGTAATGAAAATCTCTCCGACCCACCGTCTTACGACAACACCCAATAGTGTGAACAAGCTACACAACAGGTAAAAACATTAGTACAACAACATAATGTAAGATAATTATGTAATTGTGTAATAACTTATAAATTTACTTAACCTTAAAAGTTTCGAACTTTTAAAATTTTCTTTCTAAAAACCCCATGTACACCCTTAAAGTACTCTAACTATCACAGGCGATTCTAACTAACACCAACGTGAAGCTACTGAGGTATCTCGACTACGACGATGCGGAATTTACTATGTCGCAACGTAGTGTGACTAACCTCCTATTTGAGTAACTACAATGCAGAATTTTCTACATCGTAATTATAGCGCTATAACTCTGGGCGACTACGAGCAGAATGTACTGCATCGCAACGTAGAGCTAAACTAGGAAACTAAATGACTACATGCGGAATTGTCTTCGTCGCAACGTAGCGCATGTATTCTAGGAAAACTGAGCAATTATAGACAGAATTTTCTGCGTTATCACGTAGTGCTAATTACTCTATAGGCTGAGCAACTATGGACGGAATTTTCTGCATCGTCACATAACACTAAATCTCATATGATCTAAGGTATATACATGAGTTTCGAAACTAAATTTACTAAGTGCAAAAACACAAAACTACTTATTTTTTAAACTCTAAAAATTTTCTTGATTAAATTATTTTAAAACAACTTTGTATTGATTCCAATCACGTTGTGAATTCCATAAGAACCCACACACTCAAAACTTGAGATTTGAAATTTGAAGATCGTTTTTGTTCTCATTTAACAATTATATATAAAATTTAACACATAAATTAAAATAGATACAAGTGGTATGACACTTACCTCAATTATATATAAACTTTTCTAAGCATCTTATTAGCCTTTAGGGTACTTATCAAATTGGAGGAAAGTATCTTCCTTACACCATAAAATGTCACATCTGGCTCCCTAGGTCGACAAAGCTTGATTTCTTTTCTGTAGCAATCGACAGTGGCATGATATGTTGACAACCAGTCCATGCCCAATATAACGTCAAAATCATGAATGTCGAGTACCATCAAATTAGCCCTGAACTCATGACTGGCTATGATTACTTTACTTCCCATATAAATTCTATTTGCAATAAGCGAATCCCCTGTGGGAAGTGACACTACCATGCTACACTCGGTCGGTCTCAACTCTATGCCGACTTTATTTATGAACTCTCTCGAAATAAAAGAATGGGTGGCTCCTGGGTCCACCAGATCCTCTTTCTTTTTCATCATTAGCTTAGCTAAAGTGGAATAGTATGACTGGCTTTCCAGAAAATGAGACGAAACCTGCTTTTTCGAAATGATCAACATGCGCTCAAAAATACCTCCTAAACCCCCCAAAGAGATCAAGTTTAGTTTGAATTTGCTGTAGAAGTTGCTCCCGCTCGGGGCTTACTTCAAGGAAAGGAAAGATAGGATTGGGCAATTCCGCCGGTTCTGGAGCTGACCTTATTATTATGAAAAGGGGAAAGGGCTTTTTTATAGAGGTTGAGTAAGGGGGGGGGGACTCAAAATCTGCTGGAGGGAAGGGCAAGGAAAGACCACCTAAAAAGCAAGCAACGCCCCTACACCTACATTAAGGAATTTGAAGAGGCCTTTGATTCAAAGGAGAAGGGAGCACGGTATACATGTGCATCGAAATCAAATAAAGAAATAGTACCTGTGACCACCTCTGGTGCTGCATCTGCTGCCTACTGTGTCACGTGTATACTCTCGTAGCCTGGCTACGGGGTCTACCAGGCAATGCTCGCGGTGGTAGGCTCCTATTGGGTCCACCGTTGGGTGGCTCTGGGCTTGTGGCTCCTCTGGTCTGGGGGCCTCCTCTCTCTGGTCCACGACCCCCACTGGTCTGTCCCTATACTGTGGATCTGGCCTCAGTTGGGCTCGATGCGACTACGTTGGGATAGTCTGGCATGAAATGACCCTCCTGTCCACACCTGAAGCATCCGGTCCTACCCTGAAGGCACTCGCTGGGGTGTGATCGGCCACATCTGCTGCAAATAGGTCGGCTCTTCCAACTCTATCGGCTCCTGGACCCTCCTGAAGACTGAACTGAACTCTAGCTAGTCTAGGGTCTTCGACACTATCACCGACTCTCGTACCAGACTAGCCTTTGACTGCTCTTGGCCACTTTATTGGTTCCTCCTTGTTGGCTACCTGTCCAGCTATGCTTCTGCTCGAACTACTGCTTCGGTTTAGGGAACGTTTCTGCACTTCTCTCTACTCGAGTGGCTGCCTCCACCAGCTCTCCGTACCGAATGTGTCCCACCGAGGTCACATATGTCTTGATCCTTGGACTCAAACCTACAGTGAACATAGTCACCTTATGTTCTTCATTTTCTGAAATATAAGGAACCAGACGGACTAACTCTGAGAACTTCTTCTCGTACTCTGTCACTGTAAGGGTACCCTGCTCGAACCGGAAGAACTCTTCAATTTTTGCATCCTTGTAGCTCTTAGGAAAGAACTTGTCTGTAAACTTTTTCTTGAATTCGGACCATGAGACTCCACCTGGGTGCGCTCTCCGATGCACTCTCCACCAGTCTTTTGCTCGATCTTTCAACAAGAAGGCGGAGAAGGTAACCATCTGTTCCTCTAAACAACCCATGACCTGAAATATTTCCTCATTCATCTCCAACCATGATAATGCTCGCTCGGGCTCCCTGATCCCATCATATGGCTTGGCACCTAGCTTGCGGCGCGCTCTATGGACACCCCTGTCTCCTGCGGCTGCTAGAGGGTCGCTACTAACTCTGAGCACGCGTTACCCTTACGCAATCGGTCTGAACTATATTACCCTATACGTGCAGAGGGTGACTCAATTGACTCTCATCTCTTAGGAGTCATCCGGACTCCAGTCTCAGTTAGTGACTCTCTCTCTCATCTACCATGCACGCATAGAGTACTCCACTGGGCCTTTAACTAGGGCTAGGGTAAACCATAGGCGTAATAAAATACTTTTGCTCAATCTTTTTAAAATAGACTTATTCTCAAGACAAATTGCCTAAAATCTTGAACTCTCATTTATTTTTAGTAGAAATACGAACTTCACTCAAAATTCACAAAATATGATTATAATATACAATTCAATTATATAATAAAATATAGGCATATAATCATAAAATGAAATGTAAATAGCAATACACTCGAAAGGGTTGATTTTCTACTCACAAACGCCTTCCGATCAAAAGCAAATCTCCTCCGAAATCCTCCGATAAACTTCGTCTTCACCCTAAAACATTGAATACTCATTTAG